>DF243010.1:0-46363 GCA_000507305.1 Breviolum minutum Mf 1.05b.01 | reverse complement strand
AAAAACGGTGGATCGCAAACAATGGGGAAGTCTTCAGGGTTGTCTCCGAGATCATCTTCCCCCCTCCTCCTAAAAGTTTCATAAGGTAGGAACTTCCTTCACCTGCTAGGTGATCCGCAATGACATTTCCCTCTCTGGGTCGATATTCTGTAATGGAATGAGGGGCAAGTCTGCTACGCTTACGATGAAACTGATCAACGATACCAATCATATCAAGCCGTTTAAATCGAGATCGAAAGTCGAGATGTTGTAGGAGCGACTTAATGTCGCCTTGAATAGTGTCCAGAGGAAATGGAAGAATTTTATGTTGGAGACAGTGTTCCACATACCGTTCATATAAAGTAATTGCCAGGCAGGCACCCTTGCCTTCTGCCATAATGTTATCAATACTTTCATCGGTCAACTGTCAGAGAACAGGGAACAGGTGTGCAAAAACGTTCCCAATGAAACAGGACAATAGGAACCAAACAAACACACAGACCCTCTAAAAAGAAAAAACATTCAGTACACTGAGGGAAACAGTGGAACCAACGATTTCAAGAATGTAAAAACCCCTCGGAGCACTCAGATTGATAAACATTTACCCTTCCATGTATACCACGTTTTACCTGTACTTGTATAAACAAGTTTACATGTGTGAACAAATCGTTTTGCATGCAGTTGCAGTTTGTGTCTTGAAGAACTTGACACTAAAGACCTCTACCGCTACAGGCGTCTGGTTCAGTGAGAAAAATAGTGATGGTAGCGGAGCTTCGTTGATCCTAAGCCTTGGCTGTGGACTGAAGCACCCGTTAGAGAGCCAGGACCCTTAGCTCCAATCACTATAGCCCTTTTCGGTAGAAAGCCCTTTTCGGTCGGGACGCGGTGTTGGCATTTGGAGCATTCTGCATATCTACTTAGAGTATTGTTGGTTTTCGTAACTACTTTGGCATTGGCATTCGAAATTTCACTTTGCTTTCAACTTCTGAGATTTTGATTTCGTTGTTTTCTGCAGTAGTTGGCAAGTAGCTTGTCCTCTCGGGCTGATGGCTACACCTGAAGCTGTGCAGATGATGCAAGTAGCTGCTCAGGCAGCCCAGGCAGCGGCGGAGGCTGCAGCTGCACTCAAACAGTTTGCTGAGAGAGATGGTAATGATCGTCAGAAGTTTTCAGAAGCTAGCAAAGTTGTTGTGAAAATGCCTGAAGTGTTTGGTACAGAGGATCATGAAGCAGATGCTCGTAACTGGCGTGATTTCCTTTTGAATTTCAAAAGCTGGTTATTTTATGCTGACAAGACCTTTGAATCTGGACTTTCAAATGTGGAATCAAATCCAAAGAATGTTGTCAGTCTAGCTGCAATGAATGAAGAGTCGAAGGCGAAGGCCGTACAGTTGTATGCAATCCTTACACGTTTGCTCAAAGGCAAGCCGTTGCGCTTGTTGCGCCAGCAGGACGACAGGAACGGTCTTGAAGTCTATAGACAACTTTGTCAATTGTATACACCACAGAGTAAAACACGTGCTTTGTCGGTTTTGCAAGCATTCATGCAATTTCCGGTTTTCACCAAAGACAAGACGCTTAGTGAACAGATTTTGAGTCTGGAAAGGTTGCGTAGTGAATATACGAAGTGCTCAGGGCAAGATTTGTCAGATGACCTTTGCTTGAGTGTTTTGGTACGTTGCCTTCCTTCTCAATTGAGACAACACGTACAGTTGCAGATGCAAGATACTCATACATTTAATGACATCAAGAACTATGCATTGAGCTATGAGTTGACAACTTCATCATGGACTACATCAAAGGTCCACACCGAGCTGGGCGTGATCCCGGCACCATTGCCTGCTGGAGGCCCAGCACCCATGGAGATTGATGCTCTTACTGCAAAAGGAAAGGGCAAAGGCAAGTTCAAAGGAAAGTTTGACGGCAAGAATGGAAAGGGCAAGAAAGGTGGCAAAAGCAAGTCATCTGGGAAAGGTGGCAAATTTCAGAGCTCATGGCAAGATCGGCAACAAGGTGGTCAGGGACAATTACAAAGTAATCAGAATTCCTGGCATAACTATGGTGGATCTTGGCATCAATCCGGATGGCAAAATCGTCAAGGACAATGGAATGGATGGAATCAGAAAGGTTCCAAAGATGGCAAAGGAAAGAATGATAGCTCTGGCAAGGGCAAAGGTGGTTGGAACTCTAACAAGGGTTCGTGGAACAATGGACGTGTCAACCAAATGAGTGATGTTGCAGAACAATCCACTGCTTCAGGTGGACAGTCAACAGCTGGTGCTTCAAGTGCTGCTGGATCGAACTCGGCAGTTTCCACATCAGCAGGTGTTTCGCATGGAAGTTCAAGCTCGAATTCTGGCAATGTCCGGCTTCTGACTCGAGTTTCCTCAGGTTTCGTCGAAGATTTGAGCAACAGTGGTCGATATAATGGCGGCAATTTGCAGCATTTTCGTGTTTTGCAAGATTTATCATGCCCAACACATGACATGACTGCAACAGATGATGATGATCATTGGCATTATCCACCTTGCTTTGAAGATATTTCACATGTAAGAACTGTCACATATTCTCCTCAGCCAGGTGAACCCATCGAAGTTCTTTTGGATTCAGGTGCGGATGGCAGTGCACTTCCTTTGAGTTTTGGCAACATGGGAGTTTCGATTGGAGGTTCACATGGCATGAACTATGTCGATGCTCAAGGTTCTCCTTTGGGCATTCAGGATGTTCGTGTGGCAGAAATTCATTTTGGTGATGTTTGCATTCGAGACAAATTCATCATAGCCCCAGTGACTGGTCCCATCATTTCTCTAGGACTGTTGATGAAGCTGGGATGGAATTTTTCGCGTGAAGATGGATGCCTGATGTTGGTGAAAGAAGGCCATAGCTTTCCCATTGAGTTTCGTAAGAACAGCATTGTTGCACATGGTACTATCTCATTGCTTCAAGATGTTGCAAACCCAGTTCATGATGTGAGCGGAAATAAGAAGTTTATTTCCGCAATTCGACTCACTGCTCTTTCGAACCTTCAGGAAGGCTGGAACAAGTTGAGTGATGATGTTTGGGCTATCAAGACGTATGCACCTCAACATGTGGATACAACGTTGTGCCCATCAAGAGTTCTCATGTGGCTTCGAACTACTCTTGCAAGATACTATCATGGTCTTGAGGTGCTCGAACATTGCCAACCCATTGAAGAGCTCGAGAACTACGAATCTGACATCCCTAATCGTGAAGCTGTTTGTGAAGTGATCACCATTGCTCATAATCATCGTGTTCCTGCTGAATTCCTAGGATTTGAGATGACAGATGAAGATGAGTTTTTGGAGTATGCACCTGAGATTGCACAACCCAATCCTGCAGATCCTTTAGATGACATTATGGTTGATGTTCAGGACGATCCACAACCACCTCGTGATCCAGAAGAAGGTGAACCTCCTGTTGAGGATCGTGTTGTCGAAATCCCTGAAGACTTTGTGATGGTTGATGGTGTTTGCATTTCTCAGGATACTCCACTTCGAGTTATCCGCATTGCTTGTGAACATCTCGGTTTGTCAAAGAAAGGTTCGAAGAAACAGTGCTTGAGTAGACTTTTCACTTTCATCACCAACCAGAAGTTAGTTGCAAGTCATTCTGCTGAGGCCACGATCAGAACAGAAAGTGCTCGTGAACCCGTCGTGCAAAAGGCCCCTGTTGTTCCTACAGAGGCTCAGATTGCCAAACACAATCTCACACATGAGCCATATGAAGACTGGTGTGAAGAATGCGTGGCCAATCGTGCCAGGCAAGATAAGCATCCACGTGCTGATCACAGTCACTCCTCTCATTCAGTGGTGAGTTTTGATTTCGGCTTTGCATCACGACTTGAGGATGAACCCAAGATTGCTATCCTTTGTGTACATGACCGTGATACAGGCCTCATACATGCAGTGCCATCTTTGACTAAAGGAGGTAAGTATTTTAATTACCTCACAACTGAACTCACAAGGTTCATAGTTATGACCCAACATCGAGAAGTTGCTCTACGCTGCGATGGGGAACCATCGACGAAGGCATTGATGGAATCAGTTGCCAAGACTTGCAAAGGTCTTGGAATCAAAGTTTATTTTGAACCTGTTGTGATAGGTTCTCATCAATCAAATGGTGCTGCTGAGAAGGTTGTGGACTTGGTCAGATCTTTAGCCAATACATTGATCAGCAGTCTTGAGAAGTCATGTGGCCTTGACAAGGTCACGTTTGGCGCTATGCACCCTGTCTATGGTTGGGCACTTGCACATGCCTCATTTCTCCACAACCGCTTTCGAGTTTCGGATGGCCAGACAGCATATGAAAGAGCATATGACCGTATGTACACAGGCAAGCTTGTTAGTTTTGGAGAAGCTGTGCTCGGTTATCTCAAAACCGAATTCAAAGGTCGTGCCAAGTGGCTGAAGGGCATATGGCCTTTCCCCCATTCCAGTGATGCTCACATTGTTGCATATCAAGGCACTTTGTTTGTGACACGTTCGGTAAGAAGACTGCCTGTCCAGCATAATCTTGATTTGCTGAGTGCTATTGAGGTTGGTCCATGGGATCATGGTTTGACTTCCCTTGGACACAAGTTGGTGAACGCTAAGAGACTCAGTGTTCCTGAAGGCATTCTTGTTGGGAAAGCACTCCCAACTCATTCAGAAGCAATACACTTCTGACGAGGCAGCTTCAGATCCGCCGAGTGAAGTTGAAGAGGCCCAGATTGCACCTCCACAAGCTGCTGTTGAATCTCAAGATGTAAGTGTAGGACAGCAGCAATCACAACAAGGAGTAACTTCGCAGGCGGGGACAGTGTCTAGCTCTCCGTTTCCGAAGTCATCTCCAATTCCAAGTGCTCCTATGGATGTTTCGACTTCTTCAGGCAGTGGTGTGATTCGTGGTGCTGACAGCTCAGCAGTTCCAGAACAAAGACCAGAAAAACAAGCACGTTTGAATGCTATCAGCCAACAACTTGGTGATTATTTTGATGAGAAACATGAAGATGAAGCCATTCAGTTTGACTTCAACTCTGAGGAACTGGAATTGCTTGAAGACTATGACAACGATCTTTACTTCTACGAAGATGACTTTGAAGATGAGGCATATGATGATTCATCAACTTCTGATTGCAAGTTGAAAGCACTGATTTTTCCATATACACTCCAAGAACCTCAGCTAAGTGAAGCTGAGCTCCAGGTGTTAGATGGGCTCGCTGACGAGCTCGAAATGGAAAGGCTTCGAGATATGAAGGTGCTTAATGACCCAACTGAAGCTGGTGAATCCCCAAAACGACTCAGTACGCGTTTTGTGCGAACGTGGCGTGACAAGTATGTTGCAGGTGAACATGTGTGGCTTCGAAGATCACGTTTTGTGGCACGTGAGTATGCTTGGGCAGATCAGCGCTCAGACTTGTTTTCTCCTGCATCTTCATCTATTGCTTCGAGAATTTTGCCCACTCTTTTCATGAGAAAATTTCGCGATGGCCATATTTTAGGTGCAGTTGATGTTGCTGACGCTTTCCTTACAGTGAAGCAACGTGAGGCAACACTTGTTACAGCTTGTGATTCTCTTGGCAACAAAACTGACTATAGCTTGGGACGAGTGTTACCAGGCCAACGTCTTGGATCACAGCTTTGGTATGAGGACTTCTCCACATATTTGAAGCATGAGTTGAACTTTTGTCAGTGCGGTGCATATCCTTCACTTTTGAAGGAATCTGGTGGCAGATGCTATCTTCTGCTTCATGTTGATGACATGCTGATTTCAGGAGATGCCAAATTTATTGATGAGAAACTTGTGCCATTACTTCAGAAGAAGTACAAAATCAGCAGCTCCTTCATTCGATCTGTAGGAGATGAATTGGTTTTCCTGAAACGAACACACAGGCTGGTTTCGACTGATAGGTTGATTATTTCCACGCATCCAAAACACGTGGAACAGCTTGTCAAGCTGACTGGCATCAAGACTTCAGGTGCTTTGAAGAAGGTGCCTGGACACCCACAGATGGACGATGTGGATGATACTCCTGAATTGGAGGCTCATGAATGTTCCACATTTCGAAGTTGCATTGGCATACTTTTGTATCTTGCGCCAGATCTTCCTCACGCACAACACGCAATCAGACATTTGAGTTCAGCAATGTCAAAACCAACACGTAGGCAGAAGGATGTGCTGAGACACCTTGTGAGCTATCTCTATGCGAGCAAGGACCTTTGTTTGAGTTTGCAGTTCACAGGTGACACGAATGGTTTGCATCATGTTTATGATGATGACTGCAAGGCCTATTTGGAGGTTTTTAGTGATGCAGACTGGGCAGCTAGCAAGCAAACCCGGCGAAGTATTTCATCCTGTTGCATTCTCTTTGGCACATGTCTTCTCCACTCCTCTTCACGTACTCAGAAGTTGGTTTCTCTTTCAAGTGGTGAATCAGAAACTTACGCAGCAAGTTCTGCTGCATGTGACGGTATCCTGATTCAGAGGTTGCTTGAATTTTGCATAAACAAACCTGTATGCACAGTGCATTATCTCGACTCATCCGCAGCTCGTGGGATACTCCAACGACAGGGAGTAGGCAGAGTTCGTCACATGAGTTGCAGAATTCTATGGTTCCAAGAGTTGTTGAAACTTCCTGAAAGGAAACATCGTGTGAGTCCTGTAGCAGGCAATCTCAACGTTTCAGATATAGGCACCAAAAGACTTCCAAAACATAGACTAGAACAACTCATGGGATTTTGCAACATTGGTTCTATGTATGCTGACACGTTTCTTCCATTGAAGCAAGACCAGACCTTGATGACTCAGAACCAACTTCGACAAACAGTTGGAGCACTCCCCGCGTGGCAATTGCGCCTCATGGTTCTAGGCGCCTTGGGCCAACCAGCCCATTCTTTTCAGATGCATGACAACAACAATGAGCCCAATACCCTTTGGCTGGTAATGGCTGCATTGATCTTATGCATATTCACAACTTTGGTTTATGGGTATGCTATGGGATGCCAATGTCCACAACGATTTCGTGGATTGTTGGCAATGTGGCGTAGCTCCAACGATGTGGATTTAAGCCTTGACACTGCCACAAGGCGTCGATATCTCGATGCACCAATGAGTGAGTGTTCTGATCCAGATCTCTGGATGAGGTTGCATCATCACAATGACCTTCCTTCATCACCGAGTGAAGTTCCAAATACAACTTCAAATCCCAGTGCTCCTACAGCGCTGGAGTTGGAGGCGAGAATTTTGGTTTTGCTGGATTTGTTTGTGGAGTATGCCATGAATGCTCTTCAACAAGAGATTGAACCAAGTCTTTCTTTGAGTGAGACCATGTATGTTCTTCGTGTGGCATATTTTCATCTTTTGGAAAGCTCCACACATATGGATGATGTCGAGGACATTGTGGCCATATATGAATGTGAAGATACCGACAATTATTTCTCAAGGCGTAACTATGCTTTGCAGTGGGTGGTGGCCACAGGAGGCCATTACAATTTGCAGCGTGGTTCGAGCATGGCAGAAGAATTGAAGTATGTTATGGACTGTCTTATCCACCGAGCTGGACAAGGCAATGATGTTCCAAAGGCTGTCTACAAGTCTTTGAAGTCCACGAACGACAGTTTGTGGAAGCAGTTTCATGCTGACCTTTGTGCTCGTGAGATTGAGGCGAAGGAGTCCACTTCAGAAAGCAATTCGAACATGCAAGTGGACACTGCAGTTGAAGATCCACCTGTGGCTATTCCGAACTTAGATGATCAGCTGGAAGAGTTGCGTGTTGCACGTGAGCGTGCAATGGCAACATTGCAGGACAGATATCAAGATGCTATGGATAGTGGTGATCTCGATGCTGCAGACTTTTATGACAATCAGATGAGTGTATTGAATATGATGTAATTCTGGAAGATGTTGGCCATTTTGGCCTTTTGCATTTATTCTGGATGAGTGGTATGGCAATCAGCGCATGTGATATTTACTGCAGGTATTTGTTACAACAGCTGACTGCTATCAAGGTATTTATGCTTCGTATATACAGTGCTGCTATTTAGTGAGTGGCCTGAGACGAGCTGTTTTCACATGACCGTTGTTGAGCATGGGGTCATTTGAATTCGTTTTGATTTTGATTTCATAGGCATTTCGATGTTGTGCCACGAGTGCATTCCATTGGAGTCATGTCGATTTCATTTCTTTCTACATTTCGAAGGTGTTCATGAAAAGTTTCCTTTAACTTTGCAGATTTGTGGATTGACGATTTCCAAGAAGTTTCCATGAAACATTTTGGTAATCGAGGCGGGGTGATAAACATTTACCCTTCCATGTATACCACGTTTTACCTGTACTCGTATAAACAAGTTTACATGTGTGAACAAATCGTTTTGCATGCAGTTGCAGTTTGTGTCTTGAAGAACTTGACACTAAAGACCTCTACCGCTACAGGCGTCTGGTTCAGTGAGAAAAATAGTGACAGATCCTCTTCACGACATAGAAACATTTTGCAAGTAAGAAAATGCAGGAGACTGCGATACAAACTTGGCCATAAGGGTAAGATATTTAAAGTAGAAGAAGAAGAAACAAGGGAAGAAGTTGAGGGTCACGAAGAACCATCTTCGAGTGGTGGTGCACCCGAGAGTGAATTGTAAATGCCTCTGTTTAGCTTTCAAACCCGAAGATCCCAAATTTAGGTTATTCTTTCTAATTCCCGGGTTGGCTTGCGGAGATGATGAGATTTGCGGTACTCCACATTCACAACTTGTGGCTAACACAGTCATCTCTAGAGCCCGTTGAAGACAACAGTGGCGAACAAGAGTTCTGGATGCGAAATGTCATCACTTCCACCAACATCCGAATGCGGATCTACACAAGTCTCCTCATCTTCACACACAGGATTGTATCCCAAAGTCTTCATTGGAAGCTGTTAACAAAGATATTGTGGTTCAAGAAAGAAATGGATGACCTCCATAGGACCCGGGGTCGCGTTCTTCCTTGCGATCCTAACTGTCAGAAAACAAAGTCGGTGAGATAGGCACTCTACGTTGCCTATTCGCATGTGCAAGGCAAAGGGTCACACTTATGGCCTATCTACTGAGAGGATTGCATTTTTCTGTCTGCGTCCCGGTGCGCCCACCTTTACAACCCGGAGTACTCTCACTGAGGAAGTCTCCGAACAGGTTTTCAGTAAAGAGCGGCGCAGGCTGCAGGCCAAGCATCTGTGGATGGAGGTCCAGCTGCGGTGGCAGGTGCTTGCTGACCGGATGTACACTCAAGCCCCCACGGGAAAGCCCAAAGAAGAACTCGATGCTCTGCTGTTTGACAGGGCGGCCAGGCGTAACCACGCGAACCCGTATGAAGAAAAAGCATATCGTGGTGCAGCAAACAAAGAAGTCTAAGCATGGTGGAAGCAATGTAAGGACTGGATGGCACACTTCAAAGCATGGTGGAAGCAATGTAAGGACTGGATGGCACACTTCAAAGAACACAGCACGCCTTTGTTTTCGACTTCAAAAGCCTTCTGAAGGCACTATCAGAAAAGGAAGCTTGCATTTATGGAGCATTGTGCAAAAAGGTGGAAGACACGAGAAGGCACCTATCAACTCAAGCGACGTCGACTGAAGCCTGACGTGAGAGATTTGCCTGAGGATCTAAGTGCAGATGTAGATATGGCTGACATCTAACTATTGGACGACGTGGAGGATTACCACACGGTGGAAGAGAACTTTTGAGGGGCTGAGAGGGGCGCGTTTACACTTGTCTCACCTTGTTTTGCGAATTTCCCTGGCAGAAACGCCGTTTCGCTGGTGTTTGTTGGTTTGTCTTGTTTGGTTGTTTTTGGGGTTGTGTTTTGTTTGGTTTGGTTTTTTGTTGACTGCCGCTTCCAGGGAAATTTTTGCCACTAATTCGATTTCAATCTATCCAATTCCAGTAGTTGACCGACAATGTCTCGTACTCGTCCGGCAATGCAGGAAAAAAAAAACTCTACGCTCAAAGCCTTTGCTTTCCTGCCCACCATCCACACTTTCTACGGCCTTCTCACTGAAAAAGCAAAATCTCTGTATGATAATCTTTTCAATCCCGCCGTCACCATCGTTCCCGAAAAAGAAGTTGACACTGTTAGTGATACTCCGGATGTTCCCATGACCGATGCCACCACCGGAGAAACCCCCCCCACTCCTATGGAAATTTCACCTACTCCCTTTTCTCAATTGGTTGAAGATTTTGTCAACCTTGATGCCTCGTTTGCGGATCCCGGCCGACTCAGTGCTCTTTCTCCTCTGTCCAAGATCCTGCGTTGGATCAAAACTTCTTTCTCACCTTTATTGTCGGTCCTCCCGACCACATCAACGCTCGCCCTTGTCTCCACTCTCACATAATCGGATGTCACGTTTCCCCGTCTCAGGACTGTCATTCGGTTTTGTTTGTACCTGTCGGTCCAGAGGGCGGACCCCTTGTCTGGGCACCTCTCTTTGTCTATCTTCTTGTCACTTCTCTCTTTCCGGATCTTCCCTGTCTTGTCTGTACTCCTGGACAGCAACTACGCTCCTTCGCTGCGCTCCCCGCTCTCTATACTCTCTTTGCTCCACTCTCCTCGTCGCCTTGCTGTCCTTGTGTCTATTTCTACTCCTCGGAATTTGTTGCTCGAGGACACATTCTTCTCTATCTGCCTGACACTTCCCCTGCTGCGCATCCTGATAAACCTCCCCCTCCATTCCGCATTATTCCCCCTGATGAGGTTATCGAGGCTTTTCGCGCCTCTCGTGAAACACACCAACAAAGTTGCTATACATGACGAGCTGATCTCCTCGATTCCCGTACTATTGCCGCTGATCAACATTTCCCTTTTTACTGCACCCCATACTACGGATATTCCCCTCCTTCTCTCCACGACACGCACACAATGATCCTTGAGCTTGCCACCTTCCTTATCTCATCCGCTTTTCTTGCAGATGGCTCTCCCATCCAAGCCTTGGAAACAGCTGCCCCCTCCCCCGGCTCTCACTGTCCTTTCTGCAGATCCCAACCTCCCGCTAGCCACCGCTGCTGAAAATATCTCCGACCTACTTCGTGATGCACATCAAAACATTCGCTCTCAATACGCACGATGCCTGGCACAAAACATACCCAAAACTACCGATATTGACGTCCTCTCCGTCGACCGTTCTTCACTCTTCCAACCTGATTCCCTTCTCCGCTGCCTTTTGGTTACCCAAGGGTCTATACTTCGTGACGCCACATCCGCTCATCCGCTCTTCACCTCTTTTCTTATCCTATGCCTTCTCGCTATCAATGATGAGGCACAGCAAGGCGGACAATCCGGATTTACCATTCTCGCTGCACTCCTCTCTCGCTTTTGCCTCCAGATCTTCACCGGCGACCGTGAACAAACTCGTACAGGGACCGGGGGGGACTTTCTCAAAGAAGAACTTCTCAAGCGATTATCACACAAAAACATTGGCTTCCTCGGCAAACCCAACCCGCTTCTCCCGCATGAACCCACCTCCAGTCTCTGTGCTGCTCTTTCCCATTGTCCCAACTATAAAGACCTCTGCCCTGATCTTCCTACACCCCCTATGCAACTTGCAGCTGCATTAGCCGCACATCCTGTACCTGACGTCTACTTTCCCAAAACCGTCCATGATGCCGAAGGTCTTCAATCCTATCCTATCCCCGATACCAAAGGCATCTTGATGCACCTTATCCTCCCACACTCCTTGCGGTGCCCTGCCGACGCAAATTTTACTCAGGTAGTTAGCCATTATCCACACTTACATAATAGGGAATCCGACACCGGGGAGCTGCGATACGGACATTTCGAAGATCCCCTCCCTTCTATTTCTTTTCTCCGCCTACCTGTCGATATGCAAGGCCAAACACACCACATCTCAGGATCCGCCTCCTCCACTGGTCCCCTGTTATCACACAAAATGCCCACATCGATCGAGCATCTCTTGACACCGTCCTCACTGTAGCAGGCGTCCTCTCTTTCTTTACTGCCCGCTCTATCTGACTAAACGACGAGAACTCCAAACTCCCCCTCCTTGCTCCTCACAACGATACAATCCAAGATCTACAGGATGCGCTGGGTACTCCATCGCCGCACTTCCCTCCCACTCTGTATGACTTCTATCTTACTTGTATTTTCCGAGTCATGCTCCTGTCAACTCATATCTCATCCTTTGCCCGTAAAGACCATATGAACCAGCTCATTGAACCTCAGCCGCACGTAATCTCGTCTCTTGAAATCCATCACTTCCTCTCGGCTCATCCGGACATCATCAATCAACTCCTCCCACATGCTACTCTCTCCAACATTGTACACATCGCTCGTTCCAACCCCCAAGGATTTTCCGCATATTGTACCATTTCTAACACTGTCAAAGCTATCGGCATCGGGGGAACCGCCTCCATTTACCTTTCTGCAAAGGTTACCTCTTTTCTTACTCAATCCCGTGAAGCTATGGCACGCAACATCGTTGCCCTCACCCGTAGCAAAGGGCTCTGCGTACTCCTGCTCCCTGGCACTCAGGAATTTAGGTTCTCTTTCCTTCACACTCTCCGTACCCTTTGTGCCTACCGGCATGGCCTTTACCACATTGGCAGTGCCCCTCCTGATCTTGATCGCCTCGCAACCTTCCTCTCACTTCCCGACGCTACTTTCAATTCTGAACCTTGTATATTTAATCAAGGCTCTTGGCTCTTCACCCACCAGATTAGTTACCTTGGCACGTGGGATTTTCTCCCACTCGCCATGCAACTCTCTCATGAAGGGCAAACTTACATTCTTACCCTATGTCTACGCTCTGACCTTCCGCAGCCAGATCATTGGGAATTGTCAGCAGGGCATTTCAATTGGCATGAATTCTGAGATGGGCAACCCCCTCTTGAGTTGTTCTTGGTTTTCGGCGATGGCTGCCTTCATCTCACTACTGGCAATAATAACTTGGCTTCTTTTATTCTCCCTCAACGAAACAGTACTCCCGTCCCCCTAACAAATAACGGGTGGACCCTTTCCCCCGCTACTGGTGCCTACTTTTTCGCCCGGTCCTCGGTTAGCGTGGGGCACCTTTTCCCTTCAACTCCCGCACTTGATGACCCGTACCGATTTCCCAGACCCAACGTTGTCCTTTGGCCGAACCGAACCCCGGCCATTTTCTCTCATCCTCTACCACCCACTACTCTTGCCGATGCCCGCCCCCCCCCCCACAAGAAATTCCAAATGCCGCTGCCGTTCTCTTCCAGCTTGGCCTCAACGAAATGCTTTCTCCCAACATTCTTCAATGCTCTACTCTTAACCCGTTTGATTGGCTGGTTGCCTACGCTGCCCTCACTCTCCCACACTTCTGTGCTGAGCATCTTCCGGTCCTTCAAACTCCACAAGTTCTCAGTACCTTCGATGCGAAAATTTGTCAGCCGCTTCTTTCTGGACAAATCGAAGCAGTTGCTGCTTACCTTCTTGCTCTCCTCCCTCCTCCTCCCTCCACTACTTCGGAACAACCTTGGATTTTGAACTCTAAAACCCGCAAACCTCCTGCTTCAACTCTGCCGCCAACCGATGACCACATTATCCAAGCTTCTCCCTCCCAAGTAGCTAAATCTCCTTTCCACCTCGATAATATACATGCAGCCGTGGCCAATCTGGCCTCTCTCCTCGCTACAGGTGATGACCTTCCTAAATCCCCAAAAGGATGGATTAAGGTCGCCATTCTCCCCACCTATGCAGGTAAGGGTGTACCTGGCAACTTCGACACCAACACCCAAGAAATTGTTAGCAATGGCGTCCTCACAGTCGCTTCGTATGGAGTTCACAAACCTCTCTCCGAAAACCTTATTGCCGCGCTCGTGGCCTTTGACAACCACAAGCAAAGAATGCGTTTTGACCTTGGGCATTTTACTTATGGTCGATCCCAATCTTCTCAACTCGTTATTCGTCTCTCCTCTACCACTCTCCCTCACCCCATTGGTAGTCACTCCTCTCCCTTGGCTCTCGCACCAGCTCCACCTCTTCCGCTGTCAAAGTCCTCCCGTCCCCCACCCCTGATCCTTTTTCTATCGTTGGAGGGCACCCTCTCCGTGGTAACACTGATGCTTGTATTGTCTTTGATATTCACAAAATGCTGACGGATAACATCTCCTTCGTTGTCCACTCTTCGGATAATTGCTATGGCACCGACACTGTCCCTCTTTCCCCGCAATACTTCATCTCTGCCTTTACTCTCACTCCCTATGGTGTACAACAAACCTGGCCTACTTCTGGCTCCTCTATGACCGTCTCGCATTCGTCTCGTCCTAAATATGTTCCTCCCACTCAAAGTATTGCTGAAGCCGTCCGCCCCACCGCCGCCGATGCTCGCTTGCAAACTACTTTCTCTCGCCATCTCCCCAACCAACCAGCTGACGACGACACCGAGATGACCGGTCCAACAATTGAAGGTGAAATTACCTACTCCTCAGAAGTTGAAACCGCTTTGGAACGTCTCCTCTCTGCCATTGACCATCCTCCCTTCACTATAGATGAGGAACATTACATTGCGCTCTCCCAGCTTCCTCTCACTTATCCCTGGCCCTCTATCACCATTGACCTCCGCCCTTACGTCCCGTTTCTGGAACGCCATCTTGTCGCACACCTGCTCTCTGGTCGTTGCGGTCTTCTCCCTGTCGATGTTCCAGCGCACACCATTCTTGATGCTTGGCTTAAACTTTTGTCTGAAGCTATAGTTCACGGCATTTTTGACCTGCATCATGCTGCATACACTCCCCCACCACTCCCTGGCCTTCTTATGTCTCCTCGTTTCTGGCATGCCCACCTTAATCATGCCTGCACGCGTGCTGTTTCTCCGCTAGCGGGTGGATAACATGGCAGGGGATCAGTTAGCTATCTGGAATCAGGTCAACGTGCGCAGTAATGAACCCATCCCATCCACGCACCTCACCATTTTTGTCCCACCCGCTCTTGGCGCTTTCATTCTCGGTAACCTGAAGTCCCCTAAGGGGGACCCCCCACAACTCCGCCCAGTTATCCCTTCTCAACCCAATTCATCCTCCGTCCTCACCGCATCTCGACCTTTTCACCTCGATCTCCCTCTTATTTTTCCTGAAAATGAAGACCTCATCATGGACAATGCTCGACAGGCCGCTGCGGCAGGTTTCATCACATCCGAATCTATCCCCCTTCTTGCTCTTACCGATGAAAGTTTCTACCATGGAAAACTTAGTTGGACGCTACGCTTTCCAGTGCCAACGCCAGACACTTCTGGCTCTTCCCGCCGTTTCTCCTCTACACTCACATTCCAACAAGGCCCTCGTAGTGCCGAGGCATTAGACGGCGCTCTTCGACTCGCAGCTCCCTTTTCCTATACCAATGACGCCTCTCATGTTCTTTTCAACTCCCCTTTTCTGCGTCTCCCTGATCTCTCTGTACTCCGCCCTCCGCGTATTGACTCTTATGAAACTCCGTCACCTCCGGAACCTGCGGTACACCCAGCTTGGTTTCACCAAAGCCATCTTCTCTCTATGTTGGTGCTTCTTCTCTGGCATAGGGGTTGTCTTTCGGACATCACCGGAGCCCTCTTCTGCAGTCTTGGCACCTGTGGACGGTATACTGTTTCACACTTCTTTAGTTTTGTGTGTTGTTACAACGGCCTTTTGCACGTTTTTGTCATAAAATGACATTTTACCAACCTGGTGAATACGACCATAGCGTCCTTTACACCACTGCTCAGCTGACTGAAGGGCGCTCCGCCCGGGATCAACCCAAGCAGCCGCCAGCAAAAAAAGAAGTTGGAATGCATTGTTCCTCTTCTGGCTCACCTCGAGGTTGTGTTTATGGACCTCAACTGATTGGCATGTAGTCATCTTCTCCTGACTACTTTCTGGCAGACAGTTATGATGCATTTCTGGTTTTGGTGGCCGCAAAGGTATGGAGCTGTTACAGAAGTCTTGGCATTTCCTACAAGCTGCTGAAGAGGTTGTGAGAGCCGGGGTTAGTAGAGTTTTGTGCACCAGGTGGTGAGAGCGTGATTCGTTTCACCTGT
Source organism: Breviolum minutum Mf 1.05b.01 (assembly GCA_000507305.1). Classification (NCBI taxonomy): domain Eukaryota; class Dinophyceae; order Suessiales; family Symbiodiniaceae; genus Breviolum; species Breviolum minutum. The sequence goes on along the minus strand of DF243010.1, from coordinate 30,365 downwards.
TTCACCCTTTTCATAGATTGGTCGGAACTTGTGGTTCGTTTGTTTTGTTTGTTGGGGTGTGTGTTTGTGGTTGTTGGTGTTTGTTTCTTTTTGCTGACCAATCTTTGCGATCGAGTTGTCTACTGATGACTATTTTAGCACAGCTATATGACTGCCACAGTTGTTATGACGAGCGCAGCATGGATCAAAAAAAATAAAAATCTACGTTGCCTATTCGCAAAAGAGTGCGCTGCATACATCTCAGCAGTTTGTTTTTTTGCTGCCAGCTGCTGAAGTACGTGCCGGGTGGTTCGCCCTTCAGTCAACATGGCCATTTCACGTTCGTGAAAAGCAGCAAAAGCATTTAGTGGTCTGGAATAGACGGTGACGCCAAAAGCGGTGTGAAAAGATGACGTTCTATTTGGTGGAATCACCGTATGGTTTTGGCCTTTTTGTCAGTGTTTCTGCATTTTTGGTGAAGAACATTGATGATCTGGACATTTGGATGGTTTACAGCTTTGATTCTGACAAGTGACGCTTATGGATGATGGTTTTTAATGGCAAGATTGAGTGCTCTTATGTGAAGAAGTGAAACTTATTTTCGTGAAGTTTGACCGGAAAACGAAGGTTTTTGTTGTTTTTAATGAACTTTGATGTCTTTGCAACAAGTTGCAAATTTCGCCTGGTGTTTTTGAAGAAGATGGATTTTATGTCAAGTGGTTTGAATTCATTTGAAGTCATTTTGATTTCCATGAGGCGGCCAAAGAATTTAGCTTTTCGTTTTGTTTTACTTCTCAAGGGGACGGTCGACAGTGAAAAGACAGCAACGCATGTAGACAACATGCTCACTATGGTGTCTGTGTGTGGTGAAAGGGCTGCGAGTGAACTGTGAAGCTTTGGACGTTTAGTGTTTGGTGTTTTGTCCAGCTACAGACACATCGCTGACCGTATTGAGTAGATCCAGGGTATTGTATGTAAGTGAGCGTGCTAGGTTTGACTAGTTTACGCTTCGCATATGCTTCGCATAAACATCTTAGAACTTTCTGAATCGTGGCTCTAGCATGTGCGGAAGGTATAGGACTGCGTGTGAAAGGCGCTGGGTAGCAGTTGTTTGGCTTCGGGGTTTCACCTGTCTCACTTCTTCATGTTGCGGGCTTTGCAACCTCAGGATCTCTGGTGCGTTGTTGGAAAGATGCTTTCTTGGTTTGTGGGTTGTGTTTTGTTTGGGTTGGTTGGTGTTGCTTGTTTGTTTTTTGGTTGTTTGCATTTTCCCACGCAATATTACTAATCAAAATTTTCCTATCGAGGCATAACATGGCTGTTTTGGCTACTAAATGATGTGGCAAAGGAGAAATGATCGGGGTTTTTACGGATTGAACAGCTGAAACTTACTCGTCCTCACCCTTGTAGGCAAGGACTCTAATCCAACCACTCCTCAGCTCGTCCATCCTCCAGTGTTAAGCACGCCTTTTTCTTGTTCCTTTTTGAAGTTTTTGTTGTGCTTCTTCCATCTCAAACTTCCCTGGTTTTATCTCTTATCTCTTCAGAAGCTGCTGGCCTTCGTCTAAAGAGATCTATTCGAAAGTAGTTTTACCAGGCTTATAACCTGGTCTTCTCAGATCCAGGTCTCTGCTTTCCAACTTATCCTTTTTCTGGTTTTCCTTCTAATCCTCAACCTTAGGCTTGAACTTTTTCAAGGGCACCTACAATGCTGCATGTTAGAAAATCAAGTGGGGTTTCAACATGACAAAACACCAATTGACTTGAACCTTCACCAGCTGAACAGCGGCCCTTGCAAAAGCAAATCATGACCGATTGCGCAGTATGAGCAGAGGGTCTGTTCTGAAATCCTGGGTTTGCATGAATGACATCCCCTTTTGAAAAAGTTGTTCACCATGGACACCACTCGTAGGGCGCGCGTCTCCTGTGCACTTGCCAGACACCACACCGGAGTTGGAGCCGAGTAAAATGGGTTTGCTAACTGTTTCTATCACAGGATCATGTTTCGAGCTGATTGGGCATGAGTTGGTGTTGTCCTTGTCAGTTGCTATGCCATGGTAGTGGGTGAAGACGAAACACAACAAAACTCAAAATGGAGAAGAAGTGCGTAATGTCGCACTGTCTAGAATTAGACCGAACAAAACGTTGCATGTTGTTTTCGACTGCTGTACTCACAGCGTGTGATCAACGAATCACGGGTTGTCTGTACCTCGGTTGGATCATGCCGCAGGCCCACCTTAGGCTCTAGTTTGCTGCCCGAAACTTGACTTTTGAAATTGACTCTTGAAACGAGGCTGCCTCAGGTGATATTTTAGTTTTTTCAATTTCTTGAACCGCGTCTCATGTGTGTAAATAAAACCATGCAAATGCAAAGGCTGCAGAGGCTTATCATTTGTGCAGCTTTGGCACTCTCAGCAGGACAAGAGTGCGATGATCCCAGTGATCCCAGCCTGATACAGGTGAACCGCTCAAACTCCAAGGAGGGTCCCTTAGCCTTGGGGGGATTCTGCATGGCCGCTTATGCCAACAAGTGTCTTTGGGGTGAACAGGCCACGATCATCCTACCTGGCAGCTTCCAGCCAGACCCTTGGTGTCCGATAAACCCAGCCAATTGGAAGACCTCTCCAGCTGCTCAAGGCCACATTTGGCTGACCTTGGGTGGTGAAGGTGTTGGGGTGAAAAATCCGGAGGAATGCTTCAAGCTGGACAAGGCTGTTGCAGAGGCTCAGAAGGTTGGTGCTAATGGCATTGCCTTTGATATGGAAGGATGCTATTATCAAGGCAGCGGAGGGTTGGAGCAGCTGATCTCAGCCATCCGAAAACAAAAGTCGCAGATTCCTTCGTCCATCAAATTGATGATTGTTCGAGGGGGTGCAGAAACTGTTGACAAGTATGAGGATTTGAAAGATGTCTTCGATTTCAATGCCCCAATGCTGTACTGGGGATCAGACTCCTACCAAAATTATTGGACTCTGACAAAGATCAAGGATGTTATCCAGGAATACGAAGATGCTGGGTGGCCAAAGGACAAAATGTACTTGACCTTCCAATCCGAATCTGCAGCTGCCTCTGAGACAGGAAAGCAGGTGCTCACCTTCCTAGCTGAGGAAGCATGTCAGAAGAAATATCGCGGGCTATTTGGCTGGCCTGCCAGTGATGAGACGATAAACACGAAGAATTTGGATTTCATTTCAAGCATGTGGAAGTCCAACCAGTGTTCTTGAAGGACATGTTGCAATGACAGCATGAAGATTTCTGAATGAAAGCATGTTGGACCCACTTTGGAAGATTTCTGTGCTTGGTTCCCAAATTTCAAATTTATATTCAGCACAAGGTTCCGGCAGAGGTCCTTGATTCTTGGCACAGATGGTTTGTGAGATTCCACTGCGTCTGAGGTGTCTAATGCCATCAATATCCGTCAATATCCATCAATGCTCGCCGAAAAGAGGGAAAAACTGAAGAAAGGAAACAATTGTGAAGAGTCAGCCTCCCATGTCATGGATAAAATAGCAAGGAGACCGCCTCATGGGGCTGTCTTGTGACATGGAAGATTCAAGTTCCTAATGGCTCTGACATTGAATTGGATTGCTTGCTTTTTGTGCGGTCTAGGAGACATTGTTTTGACAAAACATTTGGACTTGTGCAATTGTGGATACTGTGGAACTTCGCGCTCAAAGCCGCACCGTTCCACTCATTGAAGTGAGTGAAGAAATTTGAGATGGATGAACAATGAATGGACGTACACATTTGCAAGATGAAGATAGTGCCTTTGAAGATCATGAGGAAAATTATGATATGAATCATCATGAAATTTTTGATGAAATTTGTTTCAAAAGGAAAGCTGTACCTGGCAAACACCAATTGACTTGAACCTTCACCAGCTGAACAGCGGCCCTTGCCATGACCGATTGTGCAGAGCAGTTGGAGGTGACGGATTTGTTTTGGATTGGTCAAGACCAGCTAAGAGGGGCCAAAATGGATCAAACTTGGTCATACAGCTATGCAATGTTATTCAGTTTTACATGAAGTACATTACCTGCTGGTAGAGGGCTTGGCCCGGCGTGTCTTTTTTTTGCCATCCAAAAGTAGCGGTTGGTACTGCCGGGCCAAGGTCTTGGGGTGTATCTCTTGGAGAAACATTTTGCATGGATTTCGTGATTGTGTCTCAGGTTTCTTGCCTTTGTTTGGTTAACATACTTTCTGAATTTTTCTCGCAGGTGTAGTCCTCATGCACATTGAAGCAATGCAGATGAAATGTCAGAGAGTCACCAGTGAAAGACAACACATGGCAAATGCTACTTTGACCTTTTTTGAATTTCACTGCCCATGTTATCATGACGGCACAGCAGTCATGATACCCATCCGAATTTCATGGAGATGTCCCCAAAGGGCTATGCCATGTAGCGCATAGCACACTTGTTTTCTGATTCCGTCATATTAGAGGTGCTTTTCATGCTTCAATTTTCAAACGGGACAGGCAGATGGCAATCGCAACGAGGATGAGGCAGTTCAGGGTTGCAAATCACGTGGCAGAATGGCTATCAGGGTTCTTACGAGCTCCATGAGTGAAGCTCACTGTTGTTTTCAATCCATGATGACCCATGATGTTCTAGTAGCGTTGTTTCTCGGAAAGAATGATAAACCTCCCGTTAGCATGGCCCTGCCATGAGTTGGCCTTTCAATTTAATGAGAGGTATGCAACTTAGCAATAAGAACAAGAAACAAGAAGCTTTCTTTGACAGTTCTGGTGAGAGTTCAAAGATATCGGAAAGTGTGTCTTCTCGCATCTGATGTCGTGTCCATTGAGAATTGTGGCAAATCCTTCAGCCTTCTTCGTTGATCTTGTTGAATGCCGTTATCGGGAGGGGAGAGAACTTCGAGACGAACTTGGCGAGCAGAAGATTTTAAAGAACAAAGTACAGGCGAATCTGCAGCAGCCGTGAAGTTGAAAACTGCCAAGGAATCAGTAATCACTGAAAGTTGTTGCAAAATTCCTTGTGCAGGCATCATGTGGCAGGAAAAGGGCTTTCCAATGGTACATGAATCTGATGATCCACTGCACTTGGGGGAGGTTAAATTAACGTTAAAAGAAGCGACCGGTGTTTTGTTCCCATCTTGTAAAGGAAGGTCTAGGGTGAGGAGCATTCGCAGATGTCTTCAGCCACAGAAGAATGGACTACTCAAATATGTCTCAAATATTTCCCAGAAAAAAAACAACAACGGCTTTTTTGAACGTTTTTGAACCATGCCGTGCCAGGTGGAGATGATGAGGGCAAAGAAGGAGCTGGCAAAGGAGAAGGAATCATATGAAGCCTTGAAGGCCTGCAGTGGAAGGTGATAAGAATGTTTCCGCACAACGTTGTACAATCATACAGTTGTAATCCTTTTTTCCTGTTTTCAGATAAGGACTGAGCAAGAAGTTTAGCAACATACTGTGACCTGAAAGTAGGTACAATGCGAGAGTGGTGTGACAAGGCATTTTCACATTCCTTGTGATCCAGAGTGCAGAGCTTTTTTTCAACGTGGCGCCAGAAGAAGTTAGAGGATCTTCTGCGGGCAAATCCACCCCCAAGTTTGGAGGAAAAGCAGGTGCTTGCATCATGCCATGCGGTAGAGGGAAAAACTAGAGATGCAGGACTTAGTAGAGGCTTGAACATCACGAAACGTTGCATCATAGGAACATTGTGTTGGCACGTTTGCAAGCTGTTTGTGGTGTCCTTGCCAGATACGTTTACATGAATTGTGCATCGGTCAGTGGAGTCCGAACCGTGAAATATTTATGAGACCATGGAATCATTCGAGTCATGCTTGAATCAAAAATGGTTTGGTGCTTTCATTAGATCACACAGGCAAATTGCATGTACGTTGTTTCTTTGCTTTTTGCAACTTCGAGTGAAGTATCCGGTCCCATCAATGCCGTGTTCCCAAGCACTGATTTGTGTGTGCTGCAAGGAGATCATGATGACATTGGAAGACTTGAAAAGGCAGAAGGCAGCAAATCAAGAAATGGAGGTCTGCTTCAAAAACGTACCAAACATGTGATGAACATCAGGGCACCGGAAAAAACACCGAGGCACTGCGGCCAAAACTTAAACTTATACTGCTTTTGCTTAGGAGGTGTCAGTATTTAAAGATTATTAAAGATTTACAGCGTCCTTGTTGGGACTGTGCTGATGCATCTCCAGGTGTTGCGTATCTCTAAGTTATCCTTTTAAATTCTCTTACATTCGCCTTGTGAAGACGTTCGCCACATGTTATATGCAACGCAGACTGTGAGGAGAGACTTCAAAAAGGTTTCGAAGAGCTGTCGCATTACAATCTGGAAGATCCAGAACAATTCGCAGATTTTTTGATCATGGCAAACATTGGTTTGGTCCGAGCCGAGTGGCCCGGACTGAATTTCAGAATTGTATCATTGTGTCGATTTGACGCTCCTTTCACTCTTTCAAACGTTTTTCGTTGCCAAATGCAACCGCATCATAAATTTCTGTATGTCATCTTGAATTTGTAAGAAGGTTGCTTTGGAGAAAAGGATAGGCATCACATATCAGTTTCAATAAAGGAAAAAGCCCTGGTGCTCTTATGATTAATTGTGATGTCTTAAGGTCCTGAACAACAATTTTCCAAGAGTGACACAGTGACAATGTTGCAAGTGATTTCAGTGGATGTTGAAATGTCTTGTTGTGGGGGAGAATTCCTGGCAGTGTAGGTATCTGTACAAACTTCGACAAACTGGACAGAAACTTCCTCGGCGACAAGAAGCTGATTTTGAGAGATGTGGTGCAGATGATGCAAAGCCTGCGTTGGTCGGACATGACGAGGCGAAAAAGTGGGCCAAAGACACCAAGAAGGCCATCATTTGCTCCGTGTCCCATGCTTGGGAGACACGGGAGCACCCCGATCCTTGCGGGTTCCAGTTGGAACAGATAGTGAACGCCGTGTCGCTATATGATGTTGCATATGATGCAGAGATTTGGGTTTTCTACGACTATTCTTCGTTGTGTCCCAGCTATTTATAATTTTATGCAATTTGACACCATGTTTACTGTTTACCCTTTTCTTGGGGTCAAGTGAGCAGCAGTCAGGTATCAATATCAACGGCAAGGAGAAGACCAGCTCGACAGCTTCGACCTGTCCATGCAGAATATGCATCTGCTTTATGCCCACGATGCAACTTACACATTCAGGATCAACAGCTTGACTCCGGATGACAGGTGGGCAAGCATGATGGAGGCACCGGACCAAGTCGTGAACGTCTATGATGAAGCCAGCAATGCAGTCATCCCAAAGCCACTGAGGGAACTCGTCCCAAACCGCACGCCTTACGAAGATCGTGGATGGTGCATGGCGGAAATCGAATGGTCCTCGGTACGGAGCCGTTCCTGGCAACACCAGCGCATTGACAGCAGTGAGGAGTCAGAAGATCAGAGAACACTGCAAGGACGAGTTCCGATGACACCGGAAGCTTTTGAAGACAGAATGAGAGAAGCTGCATTCACCCACAGAAGTGATGCGACTCAAGTGATTCTACTTCAGAAGAAAGTCTTCCATGAGAAGGTGGAGAACTGTGAAGGAGCAGTCCTTCAGAACTTGCCGCAAGGCGAATTGGGCAAATTAGCCGAGTCCTTGAAGTACTATGCTAAGCTGAAGAATTTAAAGGTTCTGAATTTCGAGTGCAGCGAAGATGAGGCGACCTCATTCGGAAAGGCTCAGCTGCTTGGAGCAGGGTTTTCCAGAAATCAATGTCCAAGAGAGATAAGCAAAAGGCTGTATTGATTTAGTCGTTTTTGGGGCTGAATATAGGTTTTTAAAGTTTTTCTTCACCGCCTTCATTATTTCATTTGAAGGATTTCCGGTTTCCACCCTGCAAGGCCCTGGCGGAGCACATGGCTCAGTGGAACAGTCTCAAAACTTTGAGAATTCAGAATGGCCAGAATGGTGACTTCATTGTGAAGGCATCCTGGCGGGTTGGCAGTGAGCCGGTGCAAGTTGAGATGAACAAAGCCGTCCAAAACCAGTAGCATTGTCCAGTTGATGTTCTATGTGTCTTATACCGGTATGACATGGCACATCGCAAATTATTTCAAAGCCTTGCTGACAGACAAGTCCATCATGCAGATCTGAGCGAATTTGATGATCTTTTCATTTCATTGGAGACCACATGATCCACATGATATGTGAGTATGAGCGGAAGAATGATAAGAATGCGGTAGAAGGCGTTGAGATTTCTTGTATGTGAAATTGAAAGAACTTTAGATGATTTCACCACGTAATCTGCAGATCTTTGTCTGCTGTGAGGCATTGGCAGAAGGACTGAAGCACAACTTGACCCTGACAAACCTGATTTTGTTTCAAAACAAGATTGGCCCTGAAGGGGCTCAGGCTTGGTGTTTGGGTGAGGATGGTGAGGATCCTGAGGAACCGGTCATGAGGGGAGGAGGTAAGGCAATGTGGATCCGGACAGAGCTAATCGAAGGTGGAATAGTGAAATGAGTGATTGGAAGACTACACAGAGGATTGGTGCTGAGATGTGCTAAGTCTATCATTCAGATCTGAGTGAATTTGAGCTTGTTCTTTTCATTTCACTTGAGACCACATGATATGTGAGTATGAGCAGAAGAATGAGAAGAATGCGGTAGAAGGCGTTGAGATTTCTTGTATGTGAAATTGAAAGAACTTTAGATGATTTCACGACGCAATTTGCAGATCTTTGTCTCCTGTGAGGCATTGGCAGAGGGTCTGAAGAACAACTCGACCCTGACAAACCTGGATTTGAATTTTAACAACATTGGCCCTGAAGGGGCTCAGGCTTGGCGTTTGGTGAGGATGGTGAGGATCCTGAGGAACCGGTCATGATGGGAGAGGTACTGCAGTAGGGATGGAGACAGAGCCAATCGAATGTGGAATTGTGAAATGAGTGAAAGGAAGACTACACAAAGGATTGGTGCTGAGATGTGCCAAATCCATCATGCAGNTTCACCACGTATTTTGCAGATCTTTTGTCTGCTGTGAGGCTTTGGCAGAAGGACTGAAGCACAACTCGACCCTGACAAACCTGAATTTGGACAGGACCAACGTTGGTGATACCGGGGGCTCAGGCTTGGTGTTTGGGTGAGGATGGTGAAATTCCTGACGAATCGGTCATGAGGGGAGGAGGTAAGGCAATATGGATCCAGACAGAGCTAGTCGAAGGTGAAATGGTGAAATGAGTGAAAGGAAGACTACACAGAGGATTGGTGCTGAGATGTGCCAAGTCCATCATTGATAACCACATGTTGTTTGCATTTCATTGTTAACCACATGGTATGTGAGTATCAGAGGAAGTATGAGAAGAATGCGGTAGAAGGCGTTGAGATTTCTCGTATATGAATTTTACATAAGTTCACCACGTATTTTGCAGATCTTTTGTCTGCTGTGAGGCATTGGCAGAAGGACTGAAGCACAACTCGACCCTGACAAACCTGATTTGTTTCAAAACAAGATTGGCCCTGAAGGGGCTCAGGCTTGGTTGGTGAGGATGGTGAGGATCCTGAGGGGGGAGGTAAGGCAATATGGATCCAGACTGAGCTAATCGAAGGTGGAATAGTGAAATTACTGAAAGGAAGGCTATACAGAGGATTGGTGCTGAGATGTGCTAAGTCTATCATTCAGATCTGAGTGAATTTGAGCTTGTTCTTTTCATTTCACTTGAGACCACATGATATGTGAGTATGAGAGGAAGTATGAGAGCATGCCGTAGAAGGCGTTGAGATGTCTTTTATGTGAATTTCAAAGAAGCTTAGATGATTTCACCATGTATTTTGCACATCTTTATCTGCTGTCAGGCATTGGCAGAAGGACTGAAGCACAACTCCACCCTGACAAACCTGAATTTGTATGGCAACAACATTGGAGATACCGGAGCTCAGGCTTGGTGTTTGGTGAGAATGGTAAAGATGGGGCGATGTACCACAGTAAGGATAGAGACAAAGCTGTTCGAAAGTGATTTTTTGAAGGAAGGCGATGCAGAATTGATATGAGTTGATGCTCAGATGCATAATTTCACAATGGGATGCAATTGCTACAAAGAAATTTAACAGAATTACTTTCAAAACTGTCTTCCTGACATGGCTCAACTCAGGAAGACCTTGGTTCCACAGTTGCGGAATTTTTGCAATAGTTTTGCTGGCAAACAAACAAGATTGTGTGCATCAAGCTTTTTGCCTTTCCAGCTAGTAACCTTTGCATGACACAAGCTTGCTATTCTGCAAACCAAATCATGTTTCATGTTTGTTTCGCAAAACATCTCTGTTTGGGCTCTCGTTTGGTCTTGCTTCTTCGCTCGCAGAGCCATAGAGGAGGTTGACTTACTCTGTGTGATCCTGTTGCTGTCCGATTACGTAGTATTGTTCTATAAATTTGCTGTTGGATTGGACGGGAGGGCAGGGGGGGCGATATGGGGGCGAGGGTTGCATTTTGTTGTCCAGAGAAGGAAAGCGCAGTGAGGAGATGGGGTAGTGGATTATGTTCACCAAGACTTTTGCCTTTCTGTTCCTAAAGCTAGCCAGCTGTTGCCATTCGCATCGACACCAAGGAGAACGTTCAGGGCTCGTGCTCCGTCATAGTGGGATGGGGCGAAGGGTGCCGGCGAGGGCGGAAGAGGTAAAGTATGCTGCAATATGCTGTAGATGCGTGGTGCCATAAAAGTATTGGGGAAAGCTACTGGACACATGGTGTGGACGAGTGCTTGCTTTGGGATGGTGGTCCCTGTGGCCAAAGGTGCAGGATATCCTCTCAATCGTGCAAACCGGGCAGGCATGTGGGCGCCCATGTGGCATTCACCTTTGACTACTGATTGGGCGCTATGTTCGGGTCTGCTTTTTGGGTTCTAAGGCCCACCTTGTTCTACCGTAGTCCATGAGTTCCCCTCTGACTAAACGCATGTTTCTCGCAAAAGATCGCAACATGGACCGGCAAGAGCTTTGAGGCAGCCAAGCAACAAGCAGCCTCTTTACATGATCACTAATATTTCCTGTTGGCTTGCATCGGGCGCTTTACAGTCATTTGATGCATTCCAGAGTGACAGTGTGCAGATTTGCTTTTGAAGCTCTTTTGGTTTCACGCACAGGCGGAGCAGCAAATTGAAGAAACCTTATTGAGAAATCAGAAGATGGTCCAGGCCCTGTGCATTGGCACCAGTGCATTCAAATATATGTCTTGCTTGACGTTGCTGCTTTGACGAAAGGTGCCTACAGAACGACAACAAGAAGGACAAAGGTTCACGCTGCAAGATGGTAATTTAGCAACGCCTCGCATCCAGGACTGGAAGTCTTGGCAACTGCAGTCTTTACACATGGTGACATGGTACATTGCAAATCATAAAGAAGGTTTCGAAAGGATGACAACACCCTCGAGTTTTGACATTTTGAGAGCTGGCCCTGGGTCCGGGGAATTTTACCTTTGAGTGATTTGCCTCCTGTCAGGAATTGGCAGAGGGACTGAAGAACAACTCGATCCTGACAAAACTGAATTTGTATAACAACAACATTGGTGATACAGGGGCTCAGGCTTGGCGTTTGGTGAGGATGGCGAGGATTCTAAGGAACCAGTCATGAGGGAAAAGGTACTGCAGTAAAGATCGAGACAGTCTTGATCGAAGGTGAAATGGTGAACTGAGTGAAAGGAAGTCTACGCATAGGATTGGTGCTGAGATGTGCCAAGTCCATCATGCAGATCTGAGTGAATTTGATCTTGTTCTTTTAATTTTATTGGAGACCACATGATATGTGAGTATCAGAGGAAGTATGAGAAGCATGCGGTAGAATGCATTGAGATTTCTCGTATATGAATTTTACATAAGTTCACCACGTAGTTTGCACATCTTTGTCTGCCGTCAGGGATTGGCAGAGATGCTGAAGCACAACTCGACCCTGACAGACCTGTATTTGGGATGCAACAACATTGGCCCTGAAGGGGCTCAGGCTTGGTGTTTGGTGAGGATGGTGAGGATTCTGAGGAACCGGTCATGATGGGAGAGGTAAGGCAATATGGATCCAGACAGAGCTAATCGAAGGTGAAATGGTAAAATGAGTGAAAGGAAAGGACATACATAGGATTGGTGCTGAGATGTGCTAAGTCTATCATTCGTGAATTTGTGGTTGTTCTTTTCATTTCATTGGAGACCACATGATATGTGAGTATGAGAGGAAGTATGAGTAGAATGCGGTAGAAGTAGAAACGTTTAGATTTCGTGCATGTGAATTTCAAAGAAGCTTAGATGATGCCACCACGTAGTTTGCAGATCTTCATGTCAGGCATTGGCAGAAGGACTGAAGCACAACTCGACCCTGACAAACCTGAGTTTGTATTTCAACAAGCTTGGTGATACAGGGGCTCAGGCTTGGCGTTTGGTGAGGATGGTGAGGATTCTAAGGAACCAGTCATGAGGGAAAAGGTACTGCAGTAAAGATCGAGACAGTCTTGATCGAAGGTGAAATGGTGAACTGAGTGAAAGGAAGTCTACGCATAGGATTGGTGCTGAGATGTGCCAAGTCCATCATGCAGATCTGAGTGAATTTGATCTTGTTCTTTTAATTTTATTGGAGACCACATGATATGTGAGTATCAGAGGAAGTATGAGAAGCATGCGGTAGAATTCATTGAGATTTCTTGAAACTCAAATCCGCTCTTTTCTCCTGAATGCAAAAGGTGCTTGACCAGTCATGGCTACGGATTGATGCCATCTGACAACTCCAATTCGAGTCGGTTGGCATTTCGGGATACATTGTGATTTTCACAATTGTATCGGCTAACTAATTCTCTGCTCCTCCAGCTCCACCATCAAATTCCAAAGTCCTTTCATCGCTTCATGAATCTCCTTCCTGTTGATCGATCCTTTGGTTAGACCGTCTGCGATCATTGCACGAGTATCGCTCCAAAACAATGCAGATAGTTCGCCTTTGTGAAGCTTTTGTCTCAGCCATGCAATGGCTACCAGTGTTGAGCACTCTGCCGGCGCCTTCAATGTAGGCGATGTTACAGCTGCTGTCACCGATTTGGCATCCACCACAAGAATGAGTTTGCTGCTAAACTTCCATGGCTCTTCCTGCAAGGTTCTGGCGCTCTCCCAAGTGATATGTCCATGCGTCAGCTCGTGAAGGCTCAGTCTCTGAACCAATCCAAAATCCATGCTGTCATTGGCTGCAAACAACTCTGAAGCAAATGTGGATCTTGTCACGTGCCGCTGTGATTTACTTACTGTATGCAACAAGTGACATGCAACTGGCCCTGTCTCATACAAGTTTTCACGCTGCATGCGCAAACACACTAGGCCTCTCATTGAAAGACCATCCGTTTCTCTGGCTTTGAAAGCTGAATCGCTTACAAGAACAAGAGCATTTGGATATGTGCTCATTGATGCATAGGTTATTGACTTCGGGTTCTTCTGTGCCCACAACAAAACCTTGTTTCAATTCCTGGCTGACTCATACGTGGCTTGCTGACACTCTTTCTGCAGGGCTGCTATATACACTGCAATGTCTGGCCTACTCTGAACTGCATAGGCTATGGTCATCAAAAGACTTAAGAAATGCTTACGGAAATGTTGTGGCATTACTTCTGTCCCTGGCTTACATGCCACTTCTGGTTGTGACATTGGCTTTATTGCTTTCAAGAAATCTGATTGGTTAAGCTCTATCTCTAGGCTGTTTGGATCTTGAATGTGCTTGATGCCACAAAACGTGAATTGATGCCAGTGAATTTCTAACTTTCCGAAAGTCTGGGTCAGGTGCTGAACAAACTTCTCAATCTGTTCTGGCGGTCCTGCTATCTTTAAGTCGTCTACGTGTTTCAACACTAGCAAGACAGGTGCTTTAGTTTGCGGATTCCACAACATTTCAAGCTCGCTGTCCACCAGCGTCGATCTCAGACCATATGCCTCAGTGGCATGCCTCAGCTTGATGGCAAAACAACGAGGTGCGTCTCGACAGCCGGTTCCCGGCTTTAAGCAATGCAAAACTTCAGTCTGCGGGTCAAAACCTTCCATGCCTGACAATCTTCCAAGAACACTTGCTGCACGATCACACAATTCGAAAGATACATCTCGAAGGGGTGCATTAGTTTCTTTTGCCAGTTCCTGGTATGTGACTCCTTGAAGAAATGCTTTACTAATGTCGGTTGAAGCTAAATGCCACTTCCTTAACACACACTCTGAAACAATGAGGCCTTGCAACCATTTGGTGGCTGTTGCTGCATAGTTACTTTGCTCATCAGCTCCGGATTCCTTGAAGCCTCTTAATGTCAGTCTTGCCCTGATCTTCCTTGCCCCACCAATGTGTTTCCACTTGAACACCCACTTTGTGTCTATTATGGTGGGTGCTTCACATCTTGGACGCCTTGTGAAGCACTTCAGGTCTTTCCATGTTTGAAGCTCTGCTTGAACTGCGTCTAAACACTCGGCCGAATGCGTCTTCATCTCTTCCTTTGTGAGGAGATCGTCTGATCTGTCGATGACTGCTTTACGACCATGTTCCTCGTAGAATCTGAGTTCTACTGATTCACCTTCACATGGCTCATGTTCGAGCCCTTCTATGGTTTTGCTAAATGGCCACTCAACATCAACTGCAACATAGACTCCAGTGCTGTCTGCATCTAGGTATTGATAGCCTGCCAGTGGTGCGATGTCTTCTGGTGCAAATTCTCCTAAAGAACTAACGATTGGCATTAGACCATCTTCGTCTTGGTTTACGGCCCTTGAGACGAAACTCCAACTGGGAATTTCACAACCATGTTCAGTGATCCAGCCGGTGTAGGACTGATCACATGTACTGGTTCCGGCTGGCTGGGATGCGCTTAGTTCCAAAGCTACTGCATTAACAAGTTCTTCAGTATGCTTGCATGCACTCACATCTGGTGCCTGAATCCCCAAAAGGTTTATCACTCTTTCACGGACCTGTGAGTCGGCTGACATTTGACTCGGTTGAGATAGCCATTCATCTTCGTGAGATTCTTCGGGTATGGTGGATAGACGTCCTGCGTCACTTCTTTCTTCTATTGCCTGGGCCGGCTCTGGTGTCTCGTGATCTGTTCTTGCACTCCAATTATCTTTAACACATGCAACTGTGTCCGCCGTGCTGAGGAATTGGACAACACGAGCCTCCTGCCACCGTTCACCCAGCAATGATTCTGTGGATAGCTTACTGTCTTCTGCTTCTAGGTAGTTTATGCTTTTATCCATAGGCTGTCCCCACCACAAAGTTAATGCATGGGTATATTCCGGCTTGGTGGACAATGTCTTAACACCTCGAGCAATACGGACTGCGACCACATCTGACAGTTGGAACACATGGGCTGCTACGAACAAAGCTGATTGCAACATCATTCCATGCTTTGTGCTCTGGCTGCTAGTTAACCACCTTCCACTCGGCTCCATGACATGACCTAAGATGAGAAAAGTTCCAAGTTTCAACTGTTCAATCGTCTCCTGAAGGTATTCTTGTGCTTTGCCACTGCTGCTGGACAACGGTGCCTGCAATTCTGACAAGTATGCCAAGCGGTGACGAATATCTTGAACTCTGCAGTTTAACACTTGGTCTGTTGAAGTTCTTACTCCAACTCGGCCATGCTCAAGACGGGTGAGATCAACGACTGTGGCTGGGCCTCTCCATCCTGACACATCTTTTTGTGTTGGCTCACGATAGTATTCTACACTGTCTCCTACGTTCAGTTTGAGCTCTTCGCCACTAGGTTTGGTGTGTGTCTTTAGGGCTGAACGCAGTCTTTCTCTAGCAGTGTTTTCAGTGATGGTGCTGATGGCTAATGTTCTTAGCTTTGCTGCATGACGAATAGGGCAGTGCTCATCTCTATCGTCGTTGATTAGGCTTTGTGGTCCCAATTCGGGCAACAATGCTGGGCTTCTACCTAACACTGCTACATATGGGCTAGCTCCTGACACATTGGACAATGCATTGATCACAAATGTGGCTTCAGCAAGGACTCTTACGAATGGCATTGCTATTCCTTCTTCTGAGAGTTGCGTGATGGTCTTGTGGATGCTCAATCTTAAGATTTGGACACGACAATCTGCGATTCGAGTGTGTTGATGTACGGCTGATGTTCTCTTTTCGATACCTCGAACCTGGAAGTACCATGTGGATGATTCATCGTCCAAGCCTGTCTCACCGTCAAAGATGAGGATCTTCATGGGTCCAAAGATGGTTACCCACATTGTGTCTATTGCATTGACAAAGGTTTCTGATGTGCGGTTTTCAAGCAATTGTGTGGCACACCACCTTGTTGCTCTGTCAACACAATGCATGAACATATGTTGGGTTCCACCATGCTTTACATAGACGATGTCGGCTTCTACTTCTTGGTTGAATGATGTTACTAATCTTGCTGATGCAACACTGTTGTTGGGACGATTCCATGCTCTGCAGATTCTACACGTGTCACAAATGCTCGGGATTAGCTCTATCACATCTGCTGGTACACCGGCTGCTCGCAAGATCTTGGTCATTGTGGTGCTTCCACTATGCCACCATCTCAGGTGAAGTCTTCTTAATGCCCTGAGTCGCGCTGCTTGACTGCCAAAATGCAATTCTCTCAATGCGGCTTGCATATCAAACTTGGTCCAATCTGCAATGTCTGGTGTCTGAGTCTCACCTGGAACATGTCGGACGATCTGACCTCTTGGACCACTGCTGCTCGATGCTCTAGATTCTTCTGCTTCTTCTACTGGAATGATTCTATCTTCATCTAGGCGTTAGGCGTGGCATTGGTTCAAGATCTTGTTCACTCTGTCTCAACTGGCTTGTTGGGTCTTCTACGGCTGGCACACGTGCTGGTCTCGGTGCTCGGGATTCTCGGACACCTGATTCACGAGAGCTTGTCAACACATGTCTGCATCCTGGGCCAAATGTGTGTGTGCCATGGGATCTTGGGCGATCCATTCGACAACCTGGGCAATCAAGTTCCAATGGTTCTACACCTGCATGTTTGCACTCACCTACTTTACGTGAATGTTGCGGTGAATGTTTGTGAAGTCGCCACAGACATCCTTTGCACTTTCTCCAAAGTGGTTGTTCTTCACCTTCTGGATTGGGCTCGGTGTGAGTCCCAACCGTTGGATAAGCCTGTTGGGCTTGGCTGTCTGCTGCAACTGGTGATGACTGTTCGGATTCAACGAGTTCCTTGATTGACATGGCTATTCTATTGCACATCTCCCAGGACCATTTCTGAGCATGCGTTGCCAGTCCTCCTAACAACTCTACATGTTGGTGTTCGTTATTGCAAATCTTCTTCACCAATCGTTTCAACAGTAGATAATGCGATGCTAACAGTTCTGTTGGTTTCTTGACTGGCCATCCTCTGACAGTTTGGCCTACCATGCATTGATCGAAAACGACTCGCAAACATCGAGGATCACTCCTGATAGCAGGCCAAGGATCTACCAGGTACAACTTGGAAGGAAATGGCTGTTCTGCTAGGAAATGGCGATCCGAAGAGAACTGCTCATCTGCGATGACTCCGCAGAACATGGCTAAAGGCACTGCGATATCACACGACTTCAACCATGATTCATGATGCAATACCCTGTTTCTTTCTCCCAAGGGCCCGAAGGGACCGCAGATGGGTGCCATTACTGCAACTTTTGGTCTGGTCTGCCTAACATACTCTTTGACTAATTTCTGTGATTTCTCTTGTGTGAGGTCTACACCTGTGATGATGTCGAAGTTGGCTCCTGGTCTTAATCGTTTCTTATGACAAAGATATGTGGTTAGCCCTTCACCCCCACAAAGTTACATTATGTCAACACACGGCTCTGCACTTTGAAGTTGGTTTGCAACTAACATGGCTTGCTCAATTCCTTCGACACGGATGCGCTTTGTGGACACATCTGGGACTCCAAAGAAGTGAGATCCAAAACCTCCCTCAAAAGTGAAATGGGTTAACATCTTCTGTAGGTTGATGGCTGGTTCCGACAATTCTCTATCAACTGGTTCTTCAAACAGGCTAAGTTCGGGATCACCTAGACCTGCCAACGACGTCCCACAATCATCAAAGTGCTGTTCTACTTTCTGCTTCTTCTTGCGTGATTTCAATTCTTCCTTGGTCATGTTCTTCTCTCTTTCTCTCTGTGCAATCTTTTGTTCTGTTGGAAAATGATGGTGTTTTGTCTCTTTGGCTGCCTTAGAGGTTTCGTCTGACGAAGTTGCCTTGAAAGCCTCGGCTGTGGTTACTTCATCTTGTCGACCCACAATGTTATTCGTGTCGGTTGGCATTTCGGACTCTTGGCCAACACCCAGAGCGGTGAGCAACTTCACACAAAACCTTCTTTCTGCACTTGCTCTTAGGTGAGCCCGATTGGGCTGACTGCTGTCAATGTCAAAGCAGTGATTTGTCCTGTCTGGACACTTGCAGGAATGATTGGTGATCTTCACACTGCTTAGCAAATGCATGTTAACTGAACTGGGCTCTTCAGAGCCAGGGGCTAATGTGATACCAAAATGGCACCAACGATGCATGCTGTGATACAAAATCTGGTCAGCCTTCAGTTGTTCGACTGCAGGATAGGTCCACGCACTTTTGCGTACACCCGCTAACATGCAGAGAACCTGTGCTCTGATGGCTTGCTGCAAAAGGGTGCGAAATCTGTTCCACACTGCATTGAACCGTGCGGATGGTGCGAAGTTAATTTGGGGTACCATGTCTACCCAGAGAACTTGATAGGCTCCTGACTGAACCTGCATAATCAAAGGATCAAAATCTCTTGTTAACAGTTCCACTGGACGAACACGATGCGTTGTGCAACCCAATGATTCCCAAGTCTGACATGCGGTGGCAAAGATGACAATAAGTACGTGGCTGCCTTTGGCAATGCTGGAAAGCGGGCGCTTTCGGTTTGAGCCTGTTGAATGGCTCGGTTTGGCCCTCACTTCATTTTCCAGGCCGTGACGGCTTGGGCCTGTTCCGTCTGGGCCTTTTCACTGGGATGGCAATGCCTCCCAGGTGTCACGATCACCTGAATGGCGATGTGTTGAGCTAAACGCTCCTGCACTTTGGTTGCAATCAATCTTCGTGAGTCGTGTTTTGCCGGTCCATTGATCGTATGTCAGCCTGTCACCATTCAACACCGAATCTTGCACAATCTGAGTGCTACCGTTGCTGAAAGTCATTTCTGTGATGCGTTCTCCTGACAGTTGTTCGATGGGATGTGGACAACCGGGAACTCCTTCTGGGCTGAATGGATTTGTTCTTGCAATCACATGATGGCGAATCACTTCAGTGGGGTTTTCACTCCAGTAATCATGTGTTCTGGGCTCCCCGGGATAGCTTGCAATTGGATCTACTGCTGCAGCTCTGGACTTTGCTGCTGGGCCTCGACGACGAGGCGGTGCATCTTCTGGTTCAACATCTGCGTCTGGTGCATCATCTGCAAACAGGTGTTTAACGACGGGTGCTTTTCTCTCCTGCTTTGCTTTGGTCAAACGATCATACTCGCTGATTGGCAGGAGTAGGTGACCTGTCGCTGCCTGCTCTAGTCCAAACACTTCTGAGCCACTGGGAATTTCTAACTGCGCACCTTGTGGTAATAAGATCAGATTCGATTCTCAGTGAGGTCTAGCACAGTTCGGTGTGACTTCAACGACTTGAGTCCAAGAAGTGCTGGGCATGCTGATGATGGGATAATCGGTGCAGTGTATGTTGCTTGAGTCATCGAACCGTCTGCTGATCGAAGGGCTGCTGGGAGAATCACCTGCTGACGACACTGCTGTGTTCCAGATCCAACACCTCCAACCTCAAGGGGATTTGTCATGCCCCGGTGATTGGTTTGATAGCCTGCTACGGATGCTTCACGAGCGGCTGCAGTCATCCATTGATCTCCAACCAGGTTGCCAAAGGAACCTGGGTCAACCAGTAGTCCTAATCGACCATCTTCAGTTCGATGAGTGGTGGTGTGAAAAACATGTGCTTTGTGATCTCGACGTGTGCCCCGGTGTTCTGGCACTGGCCACCACGGAAAGGATGCTGGAGTATGAAACACTGAGCTCACTGGTGTTTGAACACGGGATGTTTCAGGTGTTGCAACTGGCATGATGTACCGAAACAACGCAATGACATTAGGGCTTCCACGGCAGTTCGGACACGATGGTGTTGTGTCTGTTCTGGAAATGTACTCATCAAAGCATTCTTGATGAAAGACATGTCTGCATGTTAGACGTGATACTCGGTCTCTCTCTTGGAATGCTATCTGACAAATGCTGCACTCAGTGTCATCTCCTTCATACACAACAGGTGGTGTCATTGCTCCTAGAGGGACTTCGGTCTCAATCGGCACCTCATGGCTTTCAGTCGGCTGAGTCTGCTGACTGTTCATTGGCTGCCTTAATGCGAAGACTTGCGAAAACAATCCTGCTGTTGCTTGCACTGGATTGCCAAAATCAATAGGCTGGGTTGCTGTTTCATCCTCAGCTACAAATGGCAATGTGTTAGGTTGAACGCTTCTTCCTAACAGGTGTGTCTGCATCCATTGCTGATGGTCTTGGATGTATGGTGACATGTATTCACCACTCGACGCTGTTGCCTGCTCTAACACTGAACCAAACATGCGTGTCAATGCTTGTGACTCACTGGATGGCAGCAACGACGGTCCAACCTCAGGTCGTACTGCTTCAGGCATTGTTCTGTGTTGCGACGATCCTGGAAAACCACCCTGAATGTTAGGTGGCCACACACCTGGGACAGTCTGTTGGGCTGATGACGCTGCCCAAGGATCCTGATGCCAATCACTCCACGGATCAGGAGTGTTCAGGCTGTGCACTGCTGGCTGCGACGATGCTCTGGGAGTTGTTGGCACTTCATTATTCACTTGTCATGAAATGCAACGATGCTGATCCTATCTCTCCATCACTTGCTGTGACACTCTGTGCAGACACAAATCCTGACATGCTTGGTGGACTTTGTCTGTTGGTCGATGGTGGATACGGCAATTGGGACATCTGTGACGATGACATGGCTGCAGGCTGAATGTTGCCACGTTGGTTCGGCCTCTGGGGACAACGTGCCCTCAGGTGGAATTGCGAACTGCAAATGGAACACTTGAGAACCTGACCATCTCGACCTTTTGGGTTAATGCGTCTTCCAAACCCCTTGCCACTTGATTTTCCACCCTTACCACGACCTTTGAAGAATGCACTTTGTTGCAAGGTGGACGAAATATCAAAATATGCATGCTTTCCTTTACCTTTGCCCTTTCTCCTCAGAACACGCCTCAATGCTCGAACAGGTTTGCCTGTGTGATGGCGCCACCTGCGTTTTGCCTCAGCATACTGCCAAAACAACCATTCGTCTGCTTCTTGCGGTGTCATGTCTTGAAGATCTACTTCTGGTTGGTTGTCTTGTCCATTGTCACTCTCGGTTGCTGAGTCTGTGTCACTGGCTCCTGCTGCTTCGGGGTCTACATAGTATGCCCAATCTTCATGTGATGAACTAGGGACACTTTCATGTGCTGTTGATCCGAAGTTACTCCAAGGATCTGCTGCTGGCTGGGCCTGACCTACGAACGACCACGACGAATGTGAGGATGAGGCCATGTTCCCGTCACTTCCTGGATATGACACGTAGGCTTGGCTTGACGAATTGCCTGCAGGTCTGTTCAGGGTGGTGGCAATGTTACTCGGGTGATGTTCCACTATATGGCCCATACGTCTTAGATTATGCAACATCTGTGAGAATTCTTGTTCAGTGTTTGGAAGACGAAGGCCATACGGTTGTGTCAACCGCTGGAACTGCTCCGAAGTCACCCCCACTGCTCTCAACAAAATCAACGCTGCTGACTCCGTGCTGATGTTTGCACCACCTCCTTCAGCACGTGCTCGACCCCTGATTGTTTCAAATCTTGCAATGAGGACATCTACTGGTTCATTTCCCTTACGACTGAAATGAAGCAAATCTTGGGCTGCTCTAATGCGTATCTCATCATCCAATGGGGAAAACCTCTCTGATAGACCATGAATGAGGAAACTCACAGGATCTAATTGTTGTCCACTAACCAGTCCACCATTGAATATCTCTTGGGGTGTTAACGTTCGTGCTAAATCTCTTGCTGCCCCTCCTAACTGCGAAATGATTGCTGCTGCTTGTCTGTGAGGTTCTAGATCTGTGGTGATAGTCCAAAGCAGCAAGTCTTGCAACCACGTTCGAAAAGGAAGGGACGTTTCTAACCCCGGCTCCCACCTTGGGGGATTACGATGATGCTGTGTAGCTTGTGCAGGCATCATGAAGCAAACTCCGCTCAGCATCAGACACGTGATGATTGCAGCACTGAGCAAGGTTGCTCTCTGGTTGCAATGCCCGGCAGGTGTGCAGTGGATTATCGACTGCAACGGCTTCACGGATGCAACACTGGATGCTGTCTCTTCTACCCACTGGCTGCGCTGATCTTATCCTTTATCGTTATCACCCCTATAAGCGTCTTGGTCTTGGCTCTGGCATGGCGATGGATGACCCCTGTGCATGTTGGCCCCCATCTGTCTCTGGCGTCCTTCCACTCCGTATCAGGGAGAGTCCCTGGGAAACCCCTACAGCGGAGTGCCCAGTCATCACGGTGCACTATCTGCTACAACACTCGGATGCATTGATGTGACCTGACTGACTGCGGAAGGCAATGGATTCCAGCTAACATTGGGCTCACGGCTGATTGCAAACACTGATTGAATTACGGGTGGATCAAGCAATGGTTGCCACATCTCATTCAGCTCGTCTGAAGACCTCGCAAGTTCACAGGGAATCTCTTACAAGGAATGCAACGACCATTGCTCTGACCCATCTATTGTACCCTGAGCCCCTGGATCCGCCAAGATGGCACAGCATAGCCATGCCACCCCTGCGGCCAGGAGCTCCGCTACCAACTTGAAACTCAAATCCGCTCTTTTCTCCTGAATGCAAAAGGTGCTTGACCAGTCATGGCTACGGATTGATGCCATCTGACAACTCCAATTCGAGTTTTCTCGTATATGAATTTTACATAAGTTCACCACGTAGTTTGCACATCTTTGTCTGCCGTCAGGGATTTGCAGAGATGCTGAAGCACAACTCGGCCTTGACAAACCTGAAACTGGAGGGCAACATTGCTGATACCGGGGCTCAGGCTTGGTGTTTGGTGAGGATGGTGAGGATTTTGAGGAATCCGTCAAGAGGGGAGGAGGTAAGGCAATATGGATCCAGACAGAGCTAATCGAAGGTGAAATGGTAAAATGAGTGAAAGGAAGACTACACAGAGGATTGGTGCTGAGATGTGCCAGGTCCATCATGCAGATCTGAGTGAATTTGATCTTGCTCTTTTCATTTCATCGGAGACCACATGATCAAAGGAAGTTTAGCTGAGAAACTTCCGATATACGAAGAAGATCGCAGAGTAGAGTAAAGTAGAGTAAAGTAGAGTAGAGTAAAGTAGAGTAAAGTAAAGCAGAGGAGAGTAAAGTAGAGTAGAGTAAAGCAGAGTGAAGTAAAGCAGAGTAAAGTAAAGTAGAATAGAGTAGAGGTAGAGTAGAATAGAGTAAAGTAAAGTAAAGTAAAATAGAGTAAAGTAAAGTAGAGTAGAGTAACGTAGAGTAGAGTAGAGGTTGGAGTGTCACATTTCGTGACAGGTGCAGTATTTGGTGAGGTTGGTGCGTGACATTTCGTGGCAGTATCACATTTTGTGGCAGGTGCAGTTTTTGGTCAGGTTGGAGTGTCACTTTTCATGGCAGGTGCAGCACTTGGTGACTTTCTGAATGATAGCCGGGGCACGGAATGTTGCAAAATTCTCGTGGTGACGTGGAAAAGTAACCTGGGTTGCGGACTGACGGTTTCATGGTCGGATCATGCTCAGATCATGGTCGGATCATGGTCGGATCGTCCCCGCATTGCAATTAAATGACGTTTCACCTGTTTTTGGACATTTTCCCTGAAATTTTGCAGTGTCATTTTTCCTGGCAGGCGCATTTTTTGGTGAGGTTGGATCGTGACACTTGTTGCGCCGCGCATTGTAAATGACGTTTCATATGTGACAAGGATTAAGCATGCGACGCATTTTGCATGTCAGGGGCAGTATTTGGTGATGTTGGAATGTTACTTTTCGTGGCAGGTGCAGTATTTGGTGAAGCTCGAGTGTCACTTTGTGTGGCAGGTGCAGTATAGTTGGTGAAGCTCGAGTGTCACTTTTCGTGGCAGGTGCAATATTTGGTGAGGTTGTCACATTTCGTGGCAGGCGCAGCAATTGGTGAAGTTCAAGTGTGACTTCTCATGGCAGGTGCAGCACTTGGTGAATTTTGGAATGATAGCCGGGGCACGGAATTATGTTGTATTTTTCAATAGAAGATTCTTGCGGCAAGCTCGAAAAGTAACCTCGGTTGCGAGGCGGGTTGCGGACTGACGGTTTCATGCTCGGATCATGGTCGGATCGTCCCCGCATTGTAAATGACGTTTCACACTTTGATCTTTTGTGGCAGGGGCAGTATTTGGTGACGTTGGAGGGTCACACCTGTTGCCCCGCGCATTGTAAATGAGGTCTCATATGTGACGAGGATGAAGCATGCGTGTCTCTTTGCATGGCAGGCGAGTATTTGGTCAGGTTGGAAGGTGACATTTGTTGCTCCGCGCATTGTAAATAACGTTTCAAATGTGACGAAGATCAAACATGCGAGTCATTTCGCGTGTCAGGCGCAGTTTTTGGTGAGGTTGGATAATGACACCTGTTGCTCCTCGCAATGTCAGTGACATTTCATGTAAGACTCTTCAGTACGCTGTAGTACACAGTAGTACTGACTAGAGTAGTATTGGAGTAGTACAGAGTAGTACTCCTTGTAGTACAGGGTAGTGCTGGAGCAGTACCTTGTAGTACGGAGTAGTACTGGAGTAGTACTAGAATAGTACTGGAGTAGTACTTTGTAGTACTGGAGTAGTACTTTGTAGTACGAAGTAGTACGGGTAGTACTGGAGTAGACTTTGTAGTACTGAGTACTGGAGTAGTACTTTGTAGTAGAGAGTAGTACTGGAGTAGTACTTTGTAGTAAGGAGTGGTACTGGAGTGGGAGTTTGTAGTCAGAGTAGTACTGGAGTAGCAGTGGAGTAGCGCTGGAGTAGCACTTTGTAGTACGGAGTAGTACTGGAGTAGTACTGAGTACTACTGGACTAGTACAGAGAAGTAGTGGAGTAGTACTGGAGTAGACTTTGCAGTACATAGCAGTACTGGACTACTGGAGTAGTACTTTGTAGTACGAAGTAGTACTGGAGTAACTTTCTAGTGCGGGGTAGTACTGGAGTAGTGCCTTGTAGTAGTACTCCGTAGTACGTTGTAGTACTGGAGTAGTACTTTGTAGTGGAGTAGTACTTTGTAGTACTTTGTAGTACTGGAGTAGTACTTTGTAGTACAGAATAGTATTGGAATAGCACTTTGTAGCACGGAGTAGTACTGGAGTGGTACTTTGTAGTACAGAGTGTTACTGGAGTAGTACTTTGTAGTACTGGAGTAGTACGTTGTAGTACGGAGTAGCACTTTGTAGTACCTGGAGTAGTACTTTGTAGTACACACCAGTAGTGGAGTAGCACTTTGTAGTACAGATTAGTACGGAGTAGTACGTTGTAGTACTTTGTAGTACTGAAGAAGTACGTTGTAGTACTGGATTAGTACTGAAGTAGTTCTTTGGAGTACAGACTTGAACTGGGGTAGTACTTTGTAGAGACTTAGTGCATCTAGAACTTGCTGTCGCAGTTGGACTCCGAAGAAAGGTTCATTCAATCTAGGTTGTTACCAAGGATTCTATAGGCACATGTTCTTCCGAATTATATATTTTACCTTTTGAAACTTCCGCCAGTGCGGCTTGTTATGTGATATATGTGAGTACCAGTAGTGCCGGGACAAGCCGGGGGCGGAAGTTTCAGAGGAAAAAAGAACTATACATCAAAGCAAGAATTTGCCTATAGAATGTGCGCAAGGCGACCGACCAGGGCGATGCCCAAACCATGTCTTTGCTGTGAACGAGCCTTTTGCGGTTCCATGATGGTGATGTGACCTGTTTCGATGTCATGAAGTTGCTTGCGGGGTGAGATGAAGTAATGTGGTTGGTTGTGAGGTGACGTGGGGTGAGGTACTGTGGTTAGTTGCGACGTGGCATGTCATGTCATGTCACTTGATGTGCTGGTCATGTCATCTGCTGCGATGTGATTGCTTGTGTTGTGTCATGTCACGTGATGCAATGCGATGTCATGTGATGTGCGCTCATGTGAAGAGCCGTCACCTGTTGTGCCCTGCAATGGGATGGAATCTTATGAGCTTAAAAAGCCATTATTCTCTAAACAATTACTCTGTACTGCAAAGTACTACTCCAGTACTACTCCAGTACCACTCTGTGCTACAAAGTATTACCCCATACTACTCTGTACTACAAATCCAGTGCTACGAAGTAATTGTCCAGTACTACTCCTGTACTACAAAGTACTACTCCACCACAACTCCGTACTACAAAGTACTACTCCAGTACCAAAAACTACCACGCCGGTAGTACTCCAGTACTACAAAGTACTGCTCCAGTACTACTATGTACTACAAAGTCTACTCCAGTACTACTCTACTGCAATGTACTACTCCAGTACTACTACAGTACTACTCTGTACTACAAAGTACTTCTCCAGCACTACAAAGTACTACTCCAGTACTACTCTGTACTACAAAGTACTACTCCAGTACAAAGTATCACTCTGTACTACAAAGTCCTGCTCCAGTTCTGTACTACAAAGCCTACTCCAGTACTACTCTGTACTACAAAGTACTACTCTAGTGCTACTCCAGTACTACTCCAATACTACTCTGTACTACAAAGTACTACTATGTACTACTCCAGTACAAAGTACGGCCCTGTACTACAAAGTATTACTCCAGTACTACTCTGTACTACAAAGTACTACAAAGTACAGCTCCAGTACTACTCTGTACTACAAGGTACTACTCCAGTACTACTCTGTACTAAACAGTACCACTTCTTACTACAACGTATTACTCCTGCACAAGTCATGCTCCAACGTCACCATCGGCTGTGCTGGCCACGAAAAAGAGATCTCATGATCAATCCTCTTGAAGCATGAAACGCTATTTACGATGCGCGAAGCAGCACGAGGCATCCTCCAACGTCACCAAAGGCTGCGCCTGCCAGGAAAAATAGCGCTCATGATCAAGCCTCTGGATTCATGAAACGCTATTAATTACAATGCGCTCCAGCACAAGTCATCCTCCAACGTCACCGAATGCTGCGCCTGCCAGGAAAAATAGCGCTCATGATCAATCCTCTTGAAGCATGAAACGTTATTTAGAATGCGCGAAGCAGCGCAAGGCATCATCCAACATCATCCAATTGCTGCGCCCGCCTGGGGATCAATCCTCTTGACACATGAAACGTTATTTACAATGCGCGAAGCAGCGCAAGGCATCCTCCAACGTCACCAAATGCTGCCTGCCACTAAAAATTGCTGTCATGATCACTCCTGTTGAAGCATGAAACGCTACTTACAATGCGCGAAGCAGCACAAGTGATCCGCCAACGTCACCAAATGCTGCGCCTGCCACGAAAAATAGTTCTCTCATGATCAAGCCTCTTGAAGCATGAAACGTCATTTACAATGCGCGGAACAACAGGCAGCGCCCTCCAACCTCACCAAATATTGCGCCTGCCACGCAAAATTGCACTCCCAAACTAAGAGAAATTTGCCGAAAAATGGTTGACGTGTCATTTCCAATGCGCGACCGATCCGACCATGATCCGAGAATGATCCGACCATGAAAACGCAAACCGCAACCCGCCTGGCCACCGAGGGTGCATTTCGCGCTCGGCAGGAGCAGATTCTATTGAAAATTACAACATTTCCCGCTCCGGCTATCATTCCAAATTTCGCCAAATGCTGCGCCTGCCACGAAAAGTGACACATGAACTTCACCAAATGCTGCACCTGCCACGAAAAGTGACGCATGAACACCTGCCACAAAAAGTGACACCTCAACTTCCACCAAATGCTGCACCTGCCACCAAAAGTGACACATTAACTTCACCAAATGCTGCACCTGCCACAAAAAGTGACACATGAACTTCACCAAATGCTGCACCTGCCACGAAAAGTGACACATGAACACCTGCCACAAAAAGTGACACATGAACTTCACCAAATGCTGCACCTGCCACGAGAAGTGACGTCTACCACTACGACTACTACTGGCTACTACCACTACCTATCACTACTACTTGCCACTAGTACTACTGCTACTAGTACTACCAGTAGTACCGCACAAGGCGGTGGCGGAAGTTTCAAGAATAGGAAACGTATTGGGGGGGTTGATTGCTGTGAGTGACGGATGTCAGAGCAAAAACATTGACCGACTGACTAACTAGCTAACTGACTAATTGACTGATTGGCTGTCTGATTTACTGAGTTTGCCTAAATTGTGAACTCACCTTTTGACTGACTGACTGACTGATTGACTGACTGACTAATTGATTGACTGGTTGATGAACTGACGAACTGACTAATTTACTTACTGACTGGCTGACTGCCTGACTATAACTGACTAACTGATTGATTGATAGATTGAACTGACGAACTGACTAATTGACTTACTGACTGACTGACTGACTAACTGACTAACTGCTAATTGACTACTTGACTAACTGGCTATCTACCTAATTAACGAACTAACTAACTAACTAACTAACTACCTAACTAACTAACCAACTAACTAACTAACTAACTAACTAGCGAACTGACCAAATGACTCACAGACTGATTAACTAACTGACGAACTGACTGATTGACTAACTGACTAACTTACTACCTGACTAATTTTCCGACATCAAAACTTCAAAAAATGCTCCGAGAACCACAGTTTTTTAACATTTTGACTTCTGAATGTGCTTCTCGCCACAGCGGCGTGCAATTTTGCGACATCCGACCTTCGAAAAGTGCTCCGAGGACTAAAGTTTTTTTTAACATTTTCACTTCCAAATGTGCTTTTCGCCACAGCGGCGTGCAATTTTTCGACATCTGAACTTCAAAAGGGCTCCAACACCGTCAGTTTTTTAGCGTTTTGACTTCAGAATGTGCTTTTCGCCACAGATGCGCGCGATTTTTCGACATCCAAACTTCAAAAAGCGCTTCGGAGCTGACGTGTTTTGTACATTTTCACTTCAAAATGTGCTTTTCGCCACAGCGGCGTGCAATTTTTGATTTCTCCTTTGACCACATGACTTCGCGCCCGCCGCTTTAACAGGCCTACTTTTCGACTGACCCGACACACAAATCATTGAAAAAACACAGCATTTCGCGACTTCTCTAACATTTGGCGCGGATGTATCTTTTTTCTTCTGACTTTCGCGCTATTGCATCTTCTTTCTGCTGACTTGACTACTCTACTCTGCTTTTCAATTGTCCATATTGTCGGAAGTTTGCTATTTAGACTTCCTTCGACTATTACCACAACTGCTACGACGACGACTACGACTAGGACTACTACGACTAGGACTGCTACTACTACTACTACTACTAGTAGTACTACCACTACCTACCATTACCACTACCTACCACTAGTACTACTGCTACTACTAGTACTAGTACTATTACTATTACTACTACTACTACTAGTAGTACTACCACTACCTACCATTACCACTACCTACCACTACTACTACCACTAGTACTACTGCTACTACTAGTACTATTACTATTACTACTACTACTACTACTACTACTACTACTTGTCAGGCTAACCAAAAGTTCGCATATCGGGTGTTTTCCAACTAAACTTCCTTTGATCAGAGGAAGTATGAGAAGAATGCGGTAGAAGGCATTGAGATTTCTCGTATATGAATTTTACATAAGTTCAGCACATAGTTTGCACATCTTTGTTTGCTGTCAGGCATTGGCAGAAGGACTGAAGCACAACTCCACCCTGACACACCTGAGTTTGAATGGCAACAAGATTGGTGATACCCTGGCTCAGGCTTGGCGTTTGGTGAGGATGGTGAGGATTCTGAAGAACCAGTCATGAGGGAAAAGGTACTGCAGTAAAGATTGAGACAGAGCTAATGGAAAGTGAAATGGTGAACTGAGTGAAAGGACAGGCCATACAGAGGATTGGTGCTGAGATGTGCCAAGGCCATGCAGATCTGATTGAATTTGAGGTTGTTCTTTTCATTTCATTGGAGACCACATAATATGTGAGTATGAGCAGAAGAATGAGAAGAATGCGGTAGAAGGCGTTGAGATTTCTTGTATGTGAATTTACATAATTTCGCCACGTAGTTTGCAGATCTTTCTCTCCTGTTCTCCTGTGAGGCATTGGCAAAGGGTCTGAAGGACAACTCGACCCTGACAAACCTGAATTT
>DF243009.1:4263-46859 GCA_000507305.1 Breviolum minutum Mf 1.05b.01 | reverse complement strand
AACAACCAACAACCAACAACCAACAACCAACAACCAACAACCAACAACCGACAACCACAACAACAACAACAACAACAACAACAACAACCAAAACCCACCAAAAACCAGCTACTGGCACCCAACACGAACTCACACTCTCTTCCCCGGCACTGCCGGTGGGTGCGTTAGCTCTTGAATAAATCATCCATGGGAACTCTCCATGAAAATCAAGCAGCAAGACTTTTCCAGCTGATCTGACTCACCTATGATGGAAATGCAGCTCGACTATATCGCTCCTCAAGATGCTTCAAAGATTCTACAGAGATCATGACACCAACCCAAACAAGGCACTATCAAGGGGAAATCACCTAAATGTCCCATACATGTTGCCTTCTTTGATCTTTGCAATATTGGTAATTTATGTATAAATGACCCCTGTTTGATATTCAGAGTACTGTATATATTGAAACAGCTCACGTCATTCATGACTCCCCTCCCTTTTTCCGCTGGTTCTGACTAATACACTAGGAATTCCTTCCATGTGCAACCTTTGCGACCAGGATCTTCTGTGGCGGAGAAAAAACATGGAGAAGCTTCGAACCCGACGTAAGCTTCAGCAGATATTTTTCAGACGGAAGTGAACATCATTGATCCTTAAAAATCCCCTGATGGTTGACATCCCTTGCAGAGGGCTGGAAAAAAATACAGGATAATTCCCAGCCAGCTTGTACCAGCTGTGCTTTCAACAACCCAAACGTCTTGAATCGCACGTGGGTTGTGGGTTTTTTGGGGGGGTGAAGTCGACCCTAACCTTTGGGAAAGGTAAAACAAGTGACGGTTTCGATCGCCGGTTCGAACACCTCAAAACACCTGAAAAGAGTCGTTAAAGAGTTGGAAGGATTTTGGGGGGGGATGCTTTTGTTTTCCAAAAAAAACACCTGGAGATATTTTGGTTCCCGGTTCCCAAATGTGAGCTGTTTTGTGGATCTTATAGGCAAACCTGCCTGCTTTTTAAGGGCATTATTTTAAGGACGGGTCAAAAAAAAAGAGTCACTTATTAGATATTAAGCAAAAACGCCCCACTTTTCGGACATGTAGAAAATGCTAAAGAAACGCATGGAACATGACCCAAAAAAGGCGGTCACATGTCAGTCATTCGATGCTTCCCCTTCCAGCATTCATCCGTCGACCGTCTGGAATTCCTGATGGCTCCACCCTGCCTGCTATGCAAAGGTCTCAAAACCCCGTCCTGAAAAACGATGCTCAAAAACATCAAACATCCAACATATGCTCCAACAGAAATATGGAGGCAAAAAACTCCAAGAATCATGGGCAACTATTACATTGCTCCCCCGCCCCCGAAGTTAAACAGCAAAAGCCCCTGAAAAGTTACCGGGACCCAATGGAAAAGGATCCTCTTCCAACCAACCACCATTTTTCAAAGAAACTGTTAAACTTCGGGGGTGTAAAAAAACAAACCTTGAAAAAGACACGATCATTTTGGGCGCATCGCATTTTGACCTCAAAGATGGAGCTGTTGGAAGATCGACTTCTTGAGAACTTTGAAATCTGAAGCAACAGTCTAGTTCCACCAGAATCATACTGTTGATGGAAGAAGAACCACCTGGGATGTATCAAACCTTGTAAATCATGGGAAAAACTTACCTATCAACTGGTGCAAGATTTCTTCCATCAACAGTATGATCATCTTACACTTCGGTAAACTGAAATAGCAATTAAAAACCCACTAGTTTGATAGATGTATTTCCCAAAGGTTGACGTTCCATTGTTGTGCTCATTTTTGAGAGGCTATGGATAGGTTGATAGGTAATTCCTGGAATCCATTCGCATAAGCCCTGATAGAAGGAGTAGTAAACTAGTTGGTGGTTTCAACCCCTTTGAAAAATATTAGTCAAATTGGGAATCTTCCCCAAATAGGGGTGAAAATAAAAACATTTGAAACCACCACCTAGTAAAACTCTGCACATAAAACAACCAACTGAAGGTGTTGAGCGAAAAAAAAAATTGGTGCCTGCTGCAGCTCGCCGCATTGCAACAAGATCTAAACTGATAATCACTTATCACTCACACATTCAGAAGCTTTCCGAAAACCAGAAAACACAAAAAAAAAACGACCACCTACCAGCACCTTCAAGTCGGGGTGCCTTACATGGTTCCGTTTCAGGGTTGAAAAATTCACCTTTTTCTTTAGGGCCTTAAGGATGGCACCCCGACTTGAAGGTCCAGGTAGGAGCTTGGGTTTTTCTCTAACCCCAATTTGAAAAATATGTTCCCTGTCAACTTGGGAAGGTTCATTTCCCCACAAAAAAACGGTCAAAATCGGTGAAAATCCAAGCATTTGAAGTTTCACCATTTCACCGTTTCGCCATGTGTGCCCGTGGTTTTGGCCAAGCATCGATGTCCAGAAATATGACTCTGGTGGGATCTTTTATGGGCGTTGGTAAAGGCTGCATCTTGCTTTCCACCACCTATAAAACAAACAAATCAACGGTGGTGACCGGTGAGAAATTCAACGACCCAATGGCCTAAAATCCCTAAGTTGAAAGTGGCAAAAAAAAAACTCAAAAAAAACGAACAGGGGCAGATGAGAAGAATCCCCCTGGTTCAACAAATTCTTGAGGTTCTTGTAAAAGGTGGTAGGTAGCATATAATCACCCAATTGGCAGTATATACCCCTTATATACCAGGTATATATGGCCTTCTACGGGATTATATACTCCCTACCACCTAGCGGAAGCCGTTAAAAATGGCAAAAAATCCCTGCCAACCAAGGCCTTCTTTTTTTCTTAAGCGTCCGGCTGTTCGCTATGTTCGGCTGTTCCAACTCTGTAAGACCAAAAATACGTCCATTGCCAGTGTATCTTTCAGTGACCCAAACTTGGGTGTTTTATTCGTGACCTTTTTAGGGGTTACTGTAAGTGACCCTCCATTTGCGTTATCTTTGAAAAGTTCACTTGGAAGAAGCGAAAGTGGGCAATCTTTAACATCGTCCTGGACTATGTCCAAGTCACAAAAAACTCTCTATCGTCACCACTGTCACCTTTTCCTGCCCCCAGCGTTGGTTTTCACAGTGCCTTACCCCAGTCTAGTTGATGAGTAATCACCACCCATTTGAAAAATACGTCTCGTCAAATTGCATCAGTTTCCATCATCTTCCCCAACCATCACCTATAGAGGTGGCAACCATCACCTATATAGGTGGCAACCATCACCTTTTTTGGGTGAAGATATTCATGGAATCCTTGGGATATATTTTGAAAAAACTCAGTAACTTGATGATTCTGAAGGTTTTTAGAAACAACACTTTTGCCCCGGATTTTTTGGGACCCAAGTCCTTGGAGGTTCATCCCAGGTATCGTAAGTGGTTAGGATCACCCCCGTTTCTACGTCATAAAAAGGCCATTTGGAAAGGGTCCCACAACCCGATCCTTAGGGGACTTAATAACCATGGTTATCTGGTTGGTGGTTTCAACCCATCTGAAAAATATGCTCGTCAAATTGGAAATCTTCCCCAGGCCCAAATAGGGGTGAAAATAAAAAATATTTGAAACCACCACCTAGTTTTGATGATTCTGAAGGTAGGGAAACAACAAGTTTGCCCCGGATTTTTGGGACCCAAGTCTTCCCCCGGTTTTTCTTTTTGTCGACGGAACAAAACACCTTGGGCGCTTCTATGAGTTTGGCTTCCGGCAAATCGCCATACAGCGCCTTCATGGGATCATCCACCTACACACAGGCCGGACGGTGGGATGGATGTCACGACGTTCACGTTTTTTCGGACGCCTTTGGGGGGATGGATGCAGTTGGAAACCGTTTGGGGAGAGACCTGGATTTTCCGAATTTGCGTGGTAAAATGTGTGCCTTTTGATGCACCCAACAAATACCTACCAATTTTGGCAGAAATTCTACATATCTAGAAGATCCAGGTATCATTGGATCCAGGCATAATTCCTAGAACCCAAATGACCCTTGTTTTGCTCGGAAAGGGCCTTATTTTGAAGGGGTGACCTTCAAAAATAGAGGTCAGTTTGGGTTCTAGGATTAGATAAATGCTTTGCTAAAAGTGAGGATTATAACCCCCGAAAAACCACGAAGGTCCCCTAAAAAGGGGGCCAGGACTCAAAAGGAAAGGCGAACGTCTTCCAACCACTATTTCTTTTAGGGGATACCCTCTGGTAAACTAACATAGCAATGGAATATGCCCATGTTCAATAGGAAATAGATCTTCCAAGGCTCTATTTTCCATTGCTATGTTAGTTCACCAGAGTGTATTCGTTAGTTTTCGGGCCCACTTACACGAACCATGTTTGCTACGCGGGTTTTGACTATCCAGCTATACCGTCTGCCAAAAAATTTTGGGCACACGTCTCCCTAACTCGGGGATCCGTTCGTTGGGCCACATTGAATCAACTAGAAAGCAAATTGGTGCGAAGTTGATGACTGTTTTTCCCTCCCTGAAACTAACATGGCCCCTAAGAATGGATGGCTGGAAGATGATTCATTTCCTTTTGGGATTCGGCCTATTTTCAGGTGCGAAAACGTTAGTTTCAGGGAGTGTTTCATGGCGAAAAAAATCTCCGGCATACAATACAACCAGTTGAAGGCGCATTCCGAATTTTGGGGAGGAAGTGTTTTAGTCTCAACGGGTGCAGGAGTTCTTGCAAAAAAAAACATCAGGAGTATCAATCCCCTGTACACCTGTACACCCCGGAGAACTCAAGGCAAAGCCTTGGAGACTTCAAACCATGGAAATTATCGTCATTCTTCGGGTTGAATCTTTGTTTAGGCGGAACTTCTTGGTGTATGAGGTGGGACTCTTTGGTTATCTATTAGATGTATTTCCATGGAAAGTGAAGTGAGTAAAATTCTTTGAAAGTTCATACACATTCATATTTGATATCTGATACAAATTTCGGAGAACATTTCAGATTTGAAATGTGAATCCAGATGTAAACACAAGTGATCCAGCACCTTCAAAGGGGTGAAAATTAAACCCTAAGGGATGGTGAATTGAAACCCTTTAGAAACCATTTGGCACCCCTTTGAAGGTGCTGGATATATGATGTATAGTCACTGAAATTTGACCAATTGCAATGGCAGTTTGCAATTGTCAGCTGCCGCCAAATGTCGTAAAGGTCATCAGGTTGTTTTTTTCCAGTTCACATTGAGCCATTGAGCTACAAAGAAAACCCCGAATTTCCACCCTACGGTGGGTCCAAAAAACCCAGTTATGGGGTTATAACTTCAACCTATAGGGGTGAAACAACCTCAGTTCCCCGTAGATTTTCGGCTATACAGTAGGGGTCCCAAGCTCAATAGGCCACGAAAAAAAAAAAAAACAGCCTTACTTTCCATTATAATAATCTAGCATAGCCATGGAAAATCCACCATTTGTAAACGAGTTTCCTACTGGAAACGGGGAATTTCTATTGCTATGTTAGATTACCGGAGTGTACCTGTTGTTTAATAGGGATCCTTGTCATGGTTTTATTGTCCCTGTTAATAACTGGGTAGTATAATAATCCCCTATAAGGTGGCAGCTCCCCCTGGACTTTTTTTGGGGTATATCCTCATTACTATCGTGGGTGGTTTTTCACCAAAAGCCATGTTCAAAATATGCTCATCAAATGGGATCATCTCTCGGTCGGTCGGTACAGTTATAAATAAGAATATTTGAAACCACCTAGATTACACGAGGGTAAAAGTAGATTCCACAGTTACCTTGTATTGGTTTATATAAGCCTTGTATTCACCTACCTTTTGGGGACTGTGCCATGTATTTTGACCATGGGGTATAGGGATCCCTAGGGATTCTTATTTCCTGGTTGAAATGAAATAATCCCCACATAACTGGGGATTAGATGTCATCCTGAAATATACCCTAAACAACCAGGGGCCCTTCTTTTTAGGACGCTCATCTGGCAAAGCAGGAGTGCTCAACCCGAAAGTGGTGTGTAACTGTGTAACTTCCTTGGACAACATCAGCTTCTTCCAAATGATCTTGATCGCCAAAATGATCTTCCTAAATCAACATGTAAGTTTCCTACCAGAAATTATCTATCCTTTCAACTTCCGTTTACGTCTCCTTCAAATTCCATTGAATCACTAGAAAACCAATCAATTTCCATCAATTTCTTGGGGGGAGAATTGACCAAACTTCCCCAAACTTCTTGACACACTTTTCGCACCTCCACAGCATCGGTGCGCGGCCGCTTGCTGGCAGGTTCCAGCAAATCCTCTTCCGCGGTTGGGTCTTCCGCGGCGGTTGGGACGGATTTTTCCTCTGCTGAAACAGAGCCCAGGAGCAGAAAAAGGGCCTTGGGACCAAAACCAAAGGAGGCCAAGTGACCTGCAACAGCTGTGGCAAGTTGGCAGATTGGCAGATATGGTGAGGAAGTGAGGGGAAATCCCATTCGGGTTTTTCAGAAGCCCAAAATCATACGGCAGCTATCTTTTGGATGGGTTCGTTTCCTTGGCCTTTTTACTTTTGACATTTCTCCCTCCAAATTATCTAATTTTCAGTTGCTAACTTGTTTGTGATCTCCAACAAAAAAGTTCCCAATTTAATTTTCCGACCCGTTAACCCGCACAACTCCCCAAAACTCCCCCCCAAAAAATTCCCATTCGGAGACAAACAAACGGACGGTCACCTTCAGGCCATTTCACCGGCTCATGTGGTTTCAACCTCTTGGATTCCAAAAAGGTACCATGAGTGCTCTTCAAATCAACCAGATAACGTTCACCTTCCACGTCCTGCCAGGCTGGCGGTCCGTGGCGTCAGGACTACTTGTGGCTGGCACCCGGCTTTTTTTGGGATGTGCCCGGTTTTTGGGCTCTTTTTCGGTGCATGTTTTTTGGCCCATTTCCGAAACCTTTTCACCTTTACCTGCAAAAAATGGCGGGCTCCAGAATCCAGCAACCAGGTTCTTCCGGTTTTATTCGTGACCTTTTCAGGGGTGAACAAGTGACCTCCCTTTGCGTTATCAACAGGTCACGGATGGAAGCTGGGTTGAGGTGGGATTTTTCACCATTTCTCCGGTTGATTCCTATGCACTGAGGAAACCTGGAAGTCTCAAAAGGCCTACTTTTTTTTTTGGAGATGTGGGCCTTTGGAGAACTCACCCCAATTCTTTTTGTTTACAGTAGTAGAAGGTGTTGTCTTACCTATTTTTCTGAAGTTTGTATATTTGAGGTTATCTTTGCCGGAATCATCCAAGAGATTTTAAGATCATTTCTTGTCAAATGATAAGGCTTCCCCCGCTTCGTCCTTTGGAAATAGGCAACCGATCAAAATCCTTCAAGGGATTTTTCCACCAGTGACATGAACCCATGAAATCCTGGTGGGTTGATTTTACTGGATCCTTATTTCATCGCTCTTCATGGCTTATTATAAATGAACCCCCTTTTTTTTGACTGGGTAGAATTTTTATCCCCTCTAGAAACTTAGGTGTCTTTCTGAGTTGGACCTTTTTTGATCACCCACGAAGTTTGAGATCTTTTTATAATTCGATTCAACTATGAACACTTCCACGTCTATGCTTGAAACGTCCCGTTGGAAGTTAGGATCAAAGGTTAGGATCAGTGGGTTATAAGTATAACCCTAATATATCCCATGTATAAGTAGGTTAATAACCCATTGAAACTAACCGTTGATCCTGAAAAACAATTGGGACATCCTAGCATCCACGGGCCCGGATACCAAGTCCTGGAGAACAGCCGCATGTATTCTGGAGACCAACCTGCAGTTTCCAAGTCATGGACTATTCGCATGGTTTCCATTCTGTGAGATTGGTGAGATTTGTTGGGATGATCATGTTGAATCTCGTTTCTTGCCAGCTGGAGTCTCCCCGAAAACAAACATGACATTGGAAAAACACGCCGATGTATCTCCTCTTAAAAATGGTGGATTTTCCAGCAATCGTCATGTTAGTAAACGTGGGGGTGTTGCTGTATTCCTGCGGCCCGTCAATACATAACGATCCAACTCATCCTCCAGCAACCCTGCAGATTCTGAAACAACCGTTCACCGTGCACCCATCATTTCAGACAGAAAAAATGGCATGTTTTTCCAACCCCCTTAGTGCTCCAAATACCCTGTGAGTGAGAAGGTGTTTTTTAGGCGCCCAAAAACCACTTGCAGAAGGGATTGTAGCAATAGAGATTATCAACAAAATCACACCAACAACTCCATTAAAAAAGTGAGTAACTTCAGCCTTCATTAAAAAAGTTGCATAAGGGAACCAACAAAATGGAGGATCTTTTCGTTCAGACTTACCACGCTTCATCTTGGAACTCACACATCAACGTTGCCAACGCTCAGCTTTTGCCATGCGACTCCCCTTGCAGTTGAAAATCTGCGGTCTCATGACGTCCCACGGTATACACGGACTTGTCCAGAATCTCCCAGCTGCGTTCGGCCTGGAGGTTTATTCCCATAGGATCCATGGGAATGGTATATTTAGCTACATTTAAGGTTGATTTTTCTGGTAAACGTAGGTAAATGTACCAGTCCTATGGATCCTTTGGGATTGTTGTGACACAAATTTCCACAAAATGTCAGGGTAATGATGCGAAAAACACTCATCAAACATTTCGTTCGTACCTCAAATGGAGGTACTTTTCTATATAAGCTGTACGGATACGGCTTGTGTGCGGGAAAACCCAACCTCAAAATAGCCTTATAAGGTTCAGTACCTGAGTTTTTTGGTACCTAAAACTTTTGGTGAAACAATCTCTCGTAGGGAAAATGGTGGGAAAACCCCTGGGATGGTACCCTTAACAGTGTTTAACCATTAACGAGCCCTTTAAAAGGGGGTCTAACGTTTATGGGGTTGATTGTTAAGGGTACCATCCCAAGGGGCCCCCACCATTCTCTCATCGACTCATAACCTGCATAGTCTTCATGCACTTCAATGCCTTGCATCTACTGGATTCTTGTTGCCATCAGTCTCACTTTTTGCTGGGGAAATCCCCGAAAACTTTCAGTAGGAAATACATAGAAATCCACAACCTGTAAATTTGACATGGATATCCAACATGATGATTTGTAATGGTATCAAATATGGCGTCGTATTGGGTATCTATCTTTACTCTTTCGGGGAGGTATATCCATTCATGATGGCCTTTCAAGCCGATGTTTGTTTAGCGGAGGCTATGCAGAATGACTTGCTGCCAAACATGGGAGAGCGATAGGAAAACGATTGTTTCGTATGAGTGGAAAAACCTCACCATAGACAAACCCACACTTCGCCACCAACGTACAATGCCATCTTGCCTCACCCACCGCACGCACCAGCTGCTTATGTCTTTCAGGACTTCGTGGTGCACAGCACCACTTGGGCCGACGAAATTTCTCGTCCGCCATGAGGCGAATGAAGGATCACCCCGCAGTGGCGGTTTGGTGGTTTGTAACCCCAGAAATTTGACCTCTTAGATACCAAAAATGGCCCTTTTTTTCCAAGGAATCACCATTTCAACCCAACCATCACTTTTTGGGTATCCATGTTAGTTTTCGGGGTGGTGTACCCTTTTTGTTGGCCATGTTTGACTTGTGTTTTAAGATATCAACCAATTTGTCCCGGTCTCTTTGATTTGTTGATTGTCTAGTATGCGATTGTGCAACTGTAATCTTTCACTTGAAAAGCCGGGGAAAAAAGACAGCGTCATCAGAACCATGGGCCATGTTCTTTGGATACTCCAAATTATGTATCCTCCTCCAATGGAATTTCGAAAACCTCGTTCGGCCTGCGACTTTTTGTTGCTTGAGATTTTGTTGAGAAGATTGACTCCGAATCACTGACGTCAAGTGTTTTGCAGGCAAAAGGCTTTTTTTGTGTCGAACATATTCCCTCTTTGATGACGAAAAAATGAGAAGTCTTAAGGTCATCAAGGAGGTTCTTAAGCCTGAAGGTCTCCTTGATGACTAGAATGAAAGCTTTTTGTGTCGAACATAACTACAAGAACCTCCTTCACTTGAAGGCTTTCGGGAATTTTTCTGTAAAAAACATGTTTTTTTTGTCAGAGAAAAACCAGCCAAAGTCAACTTGGAGAGTTTTGTGACATGTGACGCCGAAGGCATGGAGCAGCGGTTCTGCAGGTGAATTCGTACACCAAGGTTTGAAAAAGATCTTGAGATGGAAGCCAAAAATCAAGTCAAAAAAAGGTCGTTTATCCAACTATGACATCTTGGATATACATCTCATCTAATGATCACAAGATTTCTTAGAAATACTGCTGATGCTTCAGAAATCCGGCATGCACCAGTAGTTAGTTTATCGCATTATCTACGACAGGTTTTATACATCCCAGGTGGTGGTTGGCAGGATTCCTTCCATCAAAAATAGGTGGTTTGCAGATGTTTTTCCAAGCAACCATTTTTAGGTTCCAGGTACATACTGGCCCTGAAAGTTGGTTGTGGACAAAAACTTGAATTCAAGGTAATTCAGAAAGTTTTGCCGGGCAATTCAGGGGTAGTTTCCAGTACAGCAAGTACTAGTACAACCATTACTTGGGGGCCAGCGGTTTGGGTGCTATAACAGGCGGTCATGAAATGTCAAACCCAAACAATGCACTATGAATGGACAAAGCAGACAAATCCCCCTAAAAAATCCCAAAAACATAGATTTACATGAAGTTTCATCCCACAAAAAAATCCAAGGTGTAATTTTTCATGATCCCTTGGGATGCAATAGCCCCTCCCAATATTAACAGGTTGGTATTTTTTTTGTTTGTTTGAATTCCATGGGTTGTGTTCAATTCGACTGAGACGTCATGGCCCTTTCATTTCATGTCATGTGTTAACGACCCACGCTCCTTTTCTCTTTCGGGTACCCACCTCGGGGTCTAGTTTTCGCCACCAGGACTCTGAAAAACCGCTTCCCACTGCTTTCGCCTTCGCAGACTCGGAAGACTCAGCAGCAACCGCAGCCAAGGCTGTTGCAGCCACAATGGACAATCTGAGCGCGTTGCAGTTTGACAAGAACGTGTTGAAAAATATTGGTCAAAAATTGATTATTTCCTCAAGGATCGGGGTGAAAAGCAAAAATATTTGAAACCACCACCACCTAGTTGTCCTTTAAGCAATAGCATTTGTTTTTGGGGGGAAACACTCCTAACTCAGATCTTTTTTCTATGAGATTTCGGCGGGGTTCCGGAGTTTCAGGTGTAGATATCTTTGAGGAAAGATGCCTTTGTTTTCAATCAAGAATTTATACAGTGAGGTATTGAATGTTCCGGGCCATCGATGAAAAAAACGTTCATTTGATCAATTTGATCATTATCATTTTGTCAAGAAAACTCATTTTTTTTCATGAACAACACCGAAAAAACAGCTCAAACATAAAGCACCTGTGACTTCCTTCTATCATTTAAACACTGCACAGTCCAATCTTTCGATGCTGCCGGAGCTGTATTTTTTTCAACACATTCCCTTACCTACCGTACCCCCCCCCGCTGAGTTGGCGAACGGAGATGCTTCTGAGCTTTCATCTGCTACCTCGAAGGCTGATAAAGGATATACTTGGGGAACTTTCACCAATTTTAAGTACTTGGAGGATCATCCCATGACTTGTAAGTGGTTAATAACCATGGTTAGTAAGTTCCCTCAGTAGGGTTGTGGGACCCCTTACAAATGGCCTAAATGGCCTTTAAATGGTGGTTATTAACGACTTACTAAGTGGTATGATCCTCCAAGTAGGGGCCCTTAACTCCACGTATAGGGGTTTAATACCTCGGGTGAACCCATTTACTTTAGGCCATTTATAGGGAGTAACATTATGCCATATCACCTTGTTAAATGAAAAAAATAGGATAATTACAAAAACAAAAAAAAGGCACCGTTCTTCATCAACAAAACTCGGGCCACCATCATTCATTAGTGCCAAATCATAACTTTAAGTGAAAATTGCTTGCATCCATCCTAATATTCTCCCAAAAAAATGTTCACTGACTCATCACTCCAACAATATCAACCCCCCCAACAAAGAATCTCCCAACCTGGCAATTCTGGGAGTTTGCGACCTTTCTGGGGATGGTTAAAACGTGACCCTTTCAAAGGCGAATCGTGACCTTCAACTAGGGGATAAAAAGGTCACGGCTTGAATCACCTGCCAGCTTCTTCCAAGTGACCTTTTGATCTCCCAAATGGAGGTCACTTAACCCCTGAAAAGGTCACTTAAAACTACCAAAAAGGCCACTCGGAAGAACCTGGTGGAAGTTTTTTTTTAGGAAAGTTTTGGATCCCGCCTGAAAGGCTTCGAAGGAACTGCTGCCTGTAAAGGCCGGATTTTTGGCTACCGAATCAACCACTGGCGCCACTGCACCACTAGTGGAAGATATCCAAGGAGTCGAAAGTGACCGAACACGCGGAGACGCCTGGCAGGGCATGGAACCCGAAAACCCCGAAAAGTAACGGCTGGAACAACCTGAAAGTCACCCTGAAATGAAAATCATCTGAACCAAACCTACATTTCTTGGGTTAGTTTTCGGGGGTGTAAGTAAGGGCAATGCAGGTGGCACAGTTCTTTTAACGAGAAAAGGCTGGGCAGCTGTGGCAACCATGTTGACTCCAATTGTTCTTGGCTACCCTGAAACTTTTGAAAATTCTGTGTTTATTTTCGAATGTTAGTAGGGAGATGGCCCGATGGCCCATCCCCACCCAGCTCCTTTCCTCCCCGAATGTCACTGGGGCCCAAGAAGTGGGGGCTGCCACTTGGTTTCCCACCTGGAAAGCGAAGGCCAGGTGGGAAACCAGCCATGAAGCCCCTCCAAAAAGCAGGATGGACAGCAAGATGTGCCTCCCGTGTGGGTTGGATCCGAGCACCAAAAAGTGGTACCCTTCTGGGCACTGACATATCATAGCTCATCCTGTTTGGCACTTTTGAAGAATGATAAGTTTAAGTTTCCGAACTTTCCCTTTGATGGGATATGTTTTCTCGTTCCCTGGAGGGTATCCAAAAAAGTGGCAGGCCTTGTCACAGCAGAAACCAAGTTCAAGTGACTTCTGTCCAAATTCTGGATGTTTTTGGCTGTTGATGGAAGAAATCCTGCTAAATATCCAGGTCGAGTCATCCTGTCGAATGTTCAAAAATCCCGCTATCATCAGTTGAGTCGAGGTTGGTAGTGAATATCCCATTATCTATACATCCCAGCAATCGCAGGATTTCTTCCATCAACAGTAGGTAGTTGATCCCACTACCACCTCAAGTGGAAAAACTCCACCACAATTTCTTCCCGATTCAAATTCGACTTTACTAAAATCTACTGGTAGTAACACATCAATTTGGGAGATCTTCCCAAACATCAGGGAGGATCTCCAAATCATCCGTAACCCTGGAAATTTCAATTCAACTTCCACGACCTTTTTTGGGATGGTGCAGCTTGGATAGGTGACGACTTCACCGCTCCCCCAACACCCCCGACCTCTGACCCTGCGGGATCATGACCTGCATCAAAAACGCACACCGTTTCGGGGAACGGGGAAAAAATGGCACATATCATCCATTGTCCAGTCCACCTTTCCCTGGGGTATACTTACATCTGGGCAATTTATTATAAATCCTTAACCTGAATTGGTTGGGGATTTCTTGGGGATTCCCTTTTCCACCAGGCGAGGGAAGCTGAAGAAGCTGAATTCCAGGCATGTCTGGTCAAGGGTCCGTGCCACTGACAAACGCCGGCGAATCTCTTAGGGACTTACCTACGTTACAAATTGGTAGCCGAACGCCTGAGTTCCTTACTAAACCACCATTTAAAGTGATAAATTGCCCAGTTACATCAAAGATCCCTCGTTTTTCCAGGGCGTCATCTTTGTTTCCGCTCTCACTGGACTTGGGGGTCTGTTTGATGGACTGAGAGCTGGAGAGTCTGCTCCTTTTTTCAGCCGTTTTATCATCAAACGTTGCTGGGTAACAGGGATTTGTTTACATCAATTTGGTCTAAGGTTCCGAAAATTTTGTTTGCCAGGTTCTTCCGAGTGG
This sequence comes from Breviolum minutum Mf 1.05b.01, assembly GCA_000507305.1. NCBI lineage: Eukaryota > Dinophyceae > Suessiales > Symbiodiniaceae > Breviolum > Breviolum minutum. Next base: position 32,883 of record DF243009.1, on the reverse strand, counting down.
CCTTTTTGGTAGTTTTAAGTGACCTTTTCAGGGGTTAAGTGACCTCCATTTGGGAGATCAAAAGGTCACTTGGAAGAAGCTGGTGCATTCAATTTTATCCCCAACCTGGCAACTCTCGACAAAAAAAGACCTTTTTGGGGATGAGAGGCCATTGGTGACTTGCAACAATCAGGAATCGTTCCTTGGGAATCACCGAATCATTCGCGTCTGTTCGTTCAAAACCCACACCTCGTGACATGAACCATGAAATCCTGCTGTGTTTAATAGGGGATCCTAATATATAGTGGCTTTATATAACCGGCTATGCGGCTATGATTTCATCCCCTATATTTACAGTAACTTTATAACCCAAACCAACCAGGGGGTGAAAAACCATCACTGCTTTTTCCGCCCCAAGGACCTGCTCTGGTGCCGTGCGGGCTGCCCGCCGGCCGGCACGTTCTCCCAAATCTCCCGGCTGGGAAAAAGCCAGCTGCAGAAACACAAGTCACGTTCTGAAAAAAAGGGGCCAAATGAGCCACGAAAAAAAACACGGGCCTTACTTTCCATTGAAATACTGGTTGGTTAATGACAGGATCCTGATAATTGGTTTATTATAATCCCTATATACCTGGGTAGTTTTTCATCCCCCTGTATACCCGACACAACCAGGGGCCCTTTTTTCATTGCTCAAATGAAAGATGTCAACCCCCAAAAAAAGTCCAAGTGACCGACCAAACGTTGCCCATTTTTTTGATCGGGAATTTTTTGGGGATATCATGGGAATGATAGATACCAGCCACTTTGTTCCGGACCTTGGATTTTCAGGGTAAACATAGACCACACCGTAGTCAGAGGTCAGTTGTGACCTTTTTCGGAAAGGTTATAGTTGGATGTTGGTGTGACAAATAAACAATCACCAGGACCCGGACCTTTCTGCCTTTGGTTTCCTTGCAAAATCTTCTTTAAATCCAATGGATGCATTCCAAAGAAAAACCCAAACAGCTGCTTTTCCTTTGAGTGCTGAGTGTTTTAGCGTCTCAAATCTTTTGGCGGTAGTATCAGCCCTGTTTTCTGCAGGGGTTCCCTCCGAAATGAAGCAGCTAAAACTAACAGTTGAGTTGACGTGCATCCAGGGTTGACATTCACCAGAACAAATTTCACGAAAAAAAACAAAAAGATCCAGGCTAGAAATGCTTCATGCTGTTGATGGAAGAAATCCCAAGCAACCACCGTTTGGATGGTGCTAAAACCCGTCGTAAATCATGGGGATAAACTACCAACCTCAACTGGTTAGCAGGATTTCTGAACCATCAACAGCTATTAAAGAAAATGTCTAAGTGTCCTTTAACTTGCAAACTCCTGGTGATTCAAGCCGTGACCTTTTTGGGATGGTGAAAACGTGACCCTTTTTTGAAGGGGTTTTCAGTGACCTCCAACTTTTGGGGATGAAAAGGTCACTTTTCACAGCACTAAGGCTGCCCCTCCAAAGCGCGCTCTTTTTTTGCGTTCGAAATTGCCTTACACAGGCAGAAAACTTCCGTTTTTGTGTCATGGTCATCCAAAAAAAACAAACATAGAGATGGAGCATTTTATATTGACTGCTCAAAACAGCATCCTAATAATGGATATGGTAAACCCCCTTCCTAGCAAGTCCTAATAACATCCAAAAAAAACAACTAAGCTAGGTTCTCAGAGATTAACAACTGGATTTCATTGACCATGGCACATTTCAGTCGTTTTTTTGGACAGACCGCGAAAACGCGATTTCTGCGCAACGAAAAACGGTGCGCCGGGCGGTCAGTTTTTCTGGCACCGTTTCGCATCGCGCAGCTGTTGGCAGCCAAAGGGTAGGACTTGCAACGTTGTTGCTAGAATCCTCTCTGAAGATTCCCTATTTCCTTATTAGTTCCGTGAAAAAACATAGGAATTGAACGTAGCATTTTTGTTTAGGCAACTGGAAACAGCTGGTTTTTGGGGTTTCAAGTTGATGGAAATTAACAGAAACGGCTGTTTTCCCAGGGGCTCAACAGATGAAGAACCCAAAACTCTTGAGAAGCGAAAAATACCATGTCGAATCCAAAAAAATATCGAGCCAACACCACCACATTGGCACATCCACACTAATCTTGAATGCCAAAAAAAAACAAATCAAGGCTGAACCCCCAGCAAAAAGCCAGCTGAAGTATACCACCTGGAAAGAATCGATGGCACGTTTTGCCCAAGAAATTGGTTTATCATAGCCCCGGACACAAATCGCCACCCGAACTTGGGAGTGGCGTTGCGCCGCGCCATCGATCCTTTCACTACATTTTGGTTTTTTGCCTCTTCTTGGCGCCATCTTTACACTGTTCTGGCTCGCTTCCTCAGCTCATATCTGGGCTTCAGTTGGGTGATTTTGAGCCATGAAAAAAATCCAAGGCCAGAATTTCCAGAAAAAAATCCTGCCTGGAAAGCCAAGTGCCCTCCCTATTGTTAAGGCAAAAGTTGCTGGTTTTAGGGGTAAAGTTGCCTTAAAAAATAGTACGCTTGGCGTTCCAGGTGGTTGCTAAATTGAAGGGATTCATGGCGTTTCATGACTTATGAAATGAAATTTTCCATATAACTGGGTAGGATGTGTCTCTCATCCACGCATATACCCAACAAACAACGCTTCGGGGCCCATCTTTTAATTGAGATGGGAACTCTGAGTGATCAAAGTGCTAATTCCCCTTTTACGGGTCCTTCAAGCCACGTTGGATCCAAAAAAAATCTCGGGGATAACCTGAGTCGGTCGTTTATTTTGGAAAAAAAGTTGGAACTACCTCTCTCTCCCACTGTTCCATTGGCAAATAAAGGTTTTTTTAGGTCGAGATTTTTTCTAGGCTAAAAATGCACCCTCCCTGAAACTAACAGTTCACCCCCAAAAAATGGTGGTTTCCAATAGGAATCTCCAAACTTCCAGGGGTCTTTTTTTTTCAGGGGCGTTTGCTGTTCGTTTCAGGGAGGGTTTAATGATCCATTGGTGATACAATAGTGGGCTTCACCTTCTCAACCTTCTGGAAGGACCCCAACGACCCATCTCCCACGGCTGCGTTGGGATCCAGCACATAGCTGCCAGAGCTGCTGTGGCAGCTGCCACAGCCACAAAAGCTATCACCTGATGAACGGAAGGAACTCACCCAAAAGAACCTGTGGGTTGATGGTGTTTGGCTGTTTCGAAAAAAAAAAAACGAAAAAATCAACCCAAAACTTTAAAAACCTAAACCAACAATCTATATTTTTTCAGCGATACCGTAGAGGAACTATTGAAAAAAATAAACAGGATTGCCATTTTTTTCGGCCAAAAGGGGACAAACTGGTGGGTGAAGCATCCTAGTTTCGGGGGTTCTTGCATCCCAAAGATGTGAAAAAAAAGTCCCCTCCATTCAGAGTTGGGGTTGTTGGAAGTAAACCCGACTCCATGGCCCATGGCCGTTTTAATTGATGGCCTTTAGCAATGGAGTGTTGCTCCGACCTCACCACCTACCGAGACCTGGGATCTAGGATGATCCTGGATCCATCCGATTTTGATTCGGAATCAAATCAGGTGCCCAAAAAAACGAGTGCGGAGTTCTGGACCGCCCAAAAATGGGTCCCGCCCATATGTTGGCAGAAATATATGTTGAGACATCCACCACCGTTGAACGGTCCGTTTCTTTCCCAACAACAAACACATACCTTTTGGAAGATCCATAGGAATTGAACGTAGCATTTTTGTTTCAGGCAACTGGAAACATGGCTGGTTTTTAGGGGCCCCTCAAGTTGATGGGTCAAATTAACGAACCGCAACGGCTTTCTTTTTTTCCAGGTCAAAGTGCTAGATTCAAACGACCAAAAAGAGCCGACCGAAAGCCGCCAGCTGGTGAAGCAAAGCAATCTCCAAAAATTCGAGCACAAGTTACCAAGTCCTTTTAAAGGGTCCAATTTGGGTGGAATCTTAAGATGGGGTCGTGGAAAAAAAACACAAGCTCAAAAAACTACCCTACCTTTTGTTTCGCACCCTATCATCGCCACTATATTTGGTGGAACCCCAATGATAACCTCCGAAAAAGCCTGATAGCCATCCATTCCAAAAAAAAAAGCTTGGCGACATCAATTGGATGATTCGAACCAAATCTTTACTAATTGGAAATGGTTGTTGAACAACCAATCATCCATCCAGTTTAAACCTGGATGTTTCAGGTTCCAGGCATATTTTCAACAAGAAAGGCCCCCCCCCCAAACTGAAGAGGAACTTTGTTTCTGACCTTTCGTAAGGAACTTTTGACTCGGAGGTTTTGTTGTGGGATTCCAGGCTCCTCCAGACTCTGCGCGCCTGGGTGACACGCAGCTGTTGAGAAAGCTCTTTCAACTCTTGCCGCACGTTCCCCACCGCAGTTGCAGCATACTGGGCACGAGAAAAACGGCGAGAAAAACGTTTGGGGTGGCTCAAGAAAAAGTGGATGTAAAAATTGCAAAAAAAAAAACCTACCAGGAACTATGAAATCTGTTTTTTCTTCCATAGTTAACAAAGGTCCAAAAATAATGCCTGAGTTACAGTATAAGTTACCAACATCTTTTATTACTCATATGGACTTCATAGTTCTTTTGAACAAAAAAAACATCTTTTGATGCGTGGCTGAACGTTGACCACCTTTCAAGTTCTTCTCAGCAACAGAAAATCTGAAAACCAGCGAAATTTAATCCCATAGCATCCATGTATGGTATGTTTATTTACATGTGCCCTATTTTGCCATTAAAAACAACCAAATGTAAGTAAATATACCCCACATGGACACGGATGGTATGGGAATGTGTGATCTCTTGCTTTGTTTCAGTCGATTCAATCACTTGTTCAAAAATCTCCGAAAATTCGGTCACTTTTTCAGTCACCATCCCCCCAAAGTGGACCGCCACGTGACGGCCCCCGCAGAAAAACAATCGACTCCTACCCAAACAAAAACCACCTGGCAATTCTCTGCTGGTGACCTTTTTGGTATGGTTAAGTGACCCGTTCAAAGGTTGTTGGTGACCTCCAACTATGGGATGAAAAGGTCACTTCCAATCACCTGGAGCAAAATCCTTCCAATTCTTTTTTAACTAGATCTAAAATGTGGGCCTTTGAAACTAACAAATTGCCCAAGCTGGATTCGCGGCCGTTCTCCAGAATTTTTCCCCCCAAGTTTTCCAATGTTTCACATTTCTCGGCCTTGCCCATGCAATCGGCCTCGAGATTCACACGTTCTCCGACCTGAGAAAACCGCCAAGGTGACTGATGGATCTCATCTGTCGCCGACATGGAAATCTTGATTTTTAAAGGGGAATCTAAGGGTACCATACCCCCCAATACCCCCAAAACAAAACAAGACCTTAACATACCGGCCATCATGAAGGGATGATGCCGGTGGTGTATGTGTAGCAGGAGACCAGCCTTCCTTGGTGGCATCAAAGGGCAAGAAAAACCCCTTGGATTCTCCCGCCTTCTTCTTGGGGATGACGATACATTTCTGCGTGTGCGCAATCAACATGAGGTTAAACCACTTTTCTTTGCGATTCACCTGACACAAGCGATTCACGAATAAAAGATCATGAATTTTCAGAGGCAGATCTCTCCTATGTTCCAAAAACAACGAAAAAGTCAAGCTGGTGGTTTTTTGGTTCCACCCAATTTGAAAAATATGCGCCTTCGTCATTGGGAATCATTTCACCCCATAAATGTTCGAGTAAAAGTTCAAAGCTTGAAGTTTACTTTGTCCACTTTGTCATTCACACCGGGTTGGCTGAATGAGCCTATGTTTGAAACTACCACCTAAAGTTGTTGACAACTTATTGAAAAACAAAAACCAGGTGATTCAAAGTGACCTTTTCATCCCCCAGTTGGAGGTCACTTAACCCCTTCAAAGGGGCACTTAACCATCCCAAAAAGGTCACTTTGAATCACCAGGAAGTGATTTTCCACTCTGCGGCCTCACAAACCGTCAGGCTGGTGCCATCCACTGCAACATAACCTGAGTGGAAGGTGTCGCTCAAAAATTGAGGAACCGCCCTGTCAAATTCTTTGGGTTTTGTCTACTTGAAATACACCCACTTTTCTTCCTAAAAATTGGGGTGACTTTTTGGATTGACATCTCAAAAACACGAATCAAACAAACCCCAAGTAGCTGATTTTTGAAACACTCATGAACTCTTAGCACTAGGATGCCAAACCCATAGGACACCCCCGTGTTATTCTTTTGAAGGTATAGAAATTCTTCGATCTGGCAGCCCGCCGTGGAAAAAAAAACGTATCACTTCCCAACAGGTTTTTTCGTCACGAATTTGGCACTGCTTTTTGTGGTGAATCTCAGCACTGCATCTTAGAAGTCGAGAAAATAAGCTTGTGACCTCAATAATGCTTACCCTCTGGTAAACTAGCGTAGCTGGCTGGAAATCCACCGCATTTCCAAATTACACCAGCGTAGACCCCAAACAGTTTACAGTAAGCAAATTTAGATTGAAACCTGTGATTTTGATTTCTGAATATTTTTGTTCTAGATGCGGCCACACCAACCAACACCCACCCCCCACATGAAGGGAGACAACCGGAGACAACCGGAGACAAGACCACTTCAGAGCCCAAGAAGGCGGCCACACCAACCAACACCCACNAGAAGCCGACCACACCAACCAACACCAAGGCGGCCAGATCTAAAGTTGCATTAAGAACCCCAACAGTAAACTGTTTGTGGAATAGGAAAAAAACATCTGCAAATGGTGGAGTTTTGCAGCCAGCTATGTTGGTTTACCGGAGTGTAGCTTTTAGGAACCTTTACTAATTGGTGGTTTCAACCCATCTGAAAAATATTAGTCAAATTGGATCATCTCCCCAAATAGGGATGAAAATAAAAAATGTTTGAAACCACCACCTAGTTTACAATGGCTTGCTATAAACCAGTGTGTTGATCACATGACTGATATTGACTGATACCCCCCCCCCACCTTTCGGGATGACGTAGGGCAAGATGTCTTCGCTGAGGGAGATCCTCACCCTTAGGTAACGGGAAGCAACGGAAGGAACGTTTCACCATTACCACGGTCCGACCACACGAAGAGCAGTGTTGGACAATTCTTTCGATTCTATGCAAAACTGACAAGTTTCCTGGGATTAACAGGTTCCAAAACGATCAACGCGAAGGGGCGAACGTTGGAAGGGATTACCAAAGGTATGCCCAGATTTTGCACGTTGACTTTCAGGCTTCACACTTGGAGGATCATCCCATGACTTGTAAGTGGTTAATAACCATGGTGATTGTAAGTCCCCAATTTTGGGGTTATGCGACCCCTTCCAAATGACCTTTTTATGGCTTATAAATGGGGGTGATCCTAACTACTTACTAGCTGGGATGATCCTCCAAAAGATTGAATGGGAAATGGCAATGTTCTTTGATCCATCATATAGAAACATCCAGCTTCTTGTTGAAACCTCAGCCATTCAATCTTCAAAGTACCTGTCAATTACAAGAAAACCATGAGGTATACAGCTTACAATAAGTGGCCCAATCACCCGACGGATGGCTCGGAAAGGGTCATGAATTGAGTCATGGATTGAGTCATGAATTGCAACAAAACCCTTGGAATTCGAGGCAGTTTTCAGGTGAAAAAAGGCCGAGGAGCCACAAGGAATCGCCTTCAGGTGTAAACTTCAGAATCTTTCCCGCTTCATCCACATGACCCTGCCAGAAAGTGAGGGTCCCGACTTGAGGATCTGTGAAGGGAATTTGGTGAGGAGAAAGAAAAACAAAAAACGGGTTGCTGGGATCAGCTAGCTTGGGCAGTATAATCCCCTATGTACCCTATTTTTTCATTGCTCATATATTTTTAGGTGACAATTGTTCAACTAATGGATAAGTCTTGGTCTGGGTTGGTGGTTTGGGATTCTAAGGTTTAAGAAACAATCCCTTTCATAGATCCCAGGAATCCAAACCACTCCAAACCACCCCAAACCACCCCAAACCATTAGCTGATCTTCTGAACAAAAAAGACAAGAAACGGATTCTAAGACTTCCAAACCTCCGGATTTTCCAACCGGCTTCCAATTTGGGTCGACGAATTTTTGAGAGATGAAACGATGCTTTTGACGAAGTCAAACTGACAGGGTTCTTTCGGAGGGACGAAAGATTGACGACCTGATTAGTGACCAAAAAACCCTTGCCAGATTCCATTGTACTGGTTCTTTTCTAGGGATCCCTTCAAAATGGTTCATTTTTTTCTATCCCTATATAACTGGGTAGTATTCAATCCCCTATATAACCCAACCAACAGCAGCTTTGATCAACTCAAAGGGGCGAGTTGAACTCAATTCTATGTCCGGAGGTCCCGAGGTCCCGAATTTAGGATCAATGGTTCGTTTCAATGGGTTATAACTAACCTACTTACAAATGGGGTATATTGGGGTTGTATCCCACTGATTCAAATTTTTTGATCCTAACAAACCCAACGGGAAATCCAAGTGTTGATGGTGAATGACCCATGAGATTCTTAGAAAGATTAGATAAGTAAACCCGAATCACCTGGCAGAAAATGGATCACGAATAGGTCACGAAGAAAAATTCACCTGGCACCTAGGGGTTTTTCCGGGATTTTTTTTCCACATATTTTTTTGTAGATAGATAAAAACTACTCAAAAAAAAGGCGCTGAACAGCACCTGAAAACTGCCGTTGTTGGAATTCCGTAATCCACACAACTGAAAACTTGGAGGATCATCCCATGACTTGTAAGTGGTTAATAACCATGGTTATCGTTTTCGTCTCCTGTGGTTTGGGGTTAGTCTAGTTATACATGGTTTTGGTTTACTCCTTTAACCAGCCACGGCCCATCCTAGTGAGCCACGGAAAAAACAATCCTACTTTCGATTATACTGGTTGTTTAATAGGGACCTGGAACCCCAAGGCCAACCATTGATAAATGGATGGAAATGGTGAAACAATCATTTTCTCCATAAAGATTTGGTTCATCATCCAATTGAAACAACCATTTATAAACAGCTGGCCTTGGGGTTCCAGGGAGGGGCCCCATCCTCCACGCTTCACCTGCACAAAGTGTCCCGAGTTGCGGTCGGTGGCAGCCATCGACCTTCGAAAAAATCCAAGGTTTTCACCCCAGGGTCCAACGAAACACATTTTTTCAGCACCAAAAAAATGGCCTTTTGAGCGTTAGTATGTAAGTTAAGTTGTTTTTATATACCAATATGTTCTAGACGTATGTGATGTGCATATTGTACGTATATGTGATATACATATTGATTATTATATAGTACATGGAGAATTTGACTAGACCTAGACAAATATCAACCAACTTACAGACTGAATCTCAGAAGCGTTAATTTTCAACTTTACTATATACAACTCCAATTACATTCTGGAAGATTAACGTGGAACCTACAAATCAGCCATTTAGAAAGGAAAATGATCTGAACCAAACCTCCATGAGGACATGGTCCAGCCGCTAATCTTCAAGAGGTGTACACCCTTCCTCCCATAATCATGGTTCAGTGCAAAATGAACGTTCAATGAAACTTGGAGGATCATCCCATTTAGTAAGTGGTTAGTAACACCATGGTTATTAACCACTCACTAAATGGGATGATCCTCCAGGTACTGGAGAAAAAATCCATTTTCTACTGAACCATGATTATGGAAGGAAGTGAAACTACTGTTGATGGTTCAGAAATCCCAAACAACCACCTGGGATGTATGAAACCCTGCAATTAATGGGATAAACTACCTATCAACTGGTGCAGGATTTCTTCCATCAACAGTACAACCCCGAGTACTAATCAAAATGGATCCAAAAGATCACGTCTCAACCGTGCGTTCCGCCTCTCCAAGTTTACGAGATCACCTGACTGTCGGGATCCGGTGGGAGATGATCACAACACATTCCAAGGATGTCCAACTGGCCACCATCTTTTTAGTCCGGTTGGTTTACAATCCCTATTTTTTTGTGAGTAGGGGTGAAAATTATTATCCCAGCATTGTTTAGTCCGGTTGGTGGTGTCAAGTTTCACCCCAATTTTTTAAAGCACTAGTAGGGGTGAAAATAATCATCATCCAAAAGGAAATTCACCATTTTTTTTGAAAAGGTGGTAATGTTTTAGGGTAACAGCTCACCCCCCAAAAAAGATGCAAAGGGTGCTTTGGGAGATGTTTGCCGCCTTTCCTTTTTAGGCCTGCGTCTTTTCCTTTCAGGGGGCTGCCAGAACTGCTGGTCTTTCCGTTTTGCATCAATTTATATACGTCCATTACTTGGCAGGATTGGCTTTGGATAAATTGGATTTCGGTGTTTTGGTGCAACTTTTATTTGAGAAAAGAAACATCAATCGGAGGTGAAGAATCTGGCCAAATGGAATAATATTTCACCAACCTGGATGTTCCGAAAAAATAAAGCGAATTCTCTCCTAAACCACCCTTTGGGCTGAAAACTCGTGTGAGGTCGCTATAATTTGACCAGAAGAATGGGTGCGGTTCTCTTTTTGTGACTTTTTTTTCATCATGCCTTGAATGATCTGAAAACTCCTCCAACAACGCCCCTCGCCCCTCCACCCCATTGGCTGAGAGGTTTTGGGGGATCTGCTTCCCCTTTGTTGTGGCTTCACCAAGACTTCTGCCAAATATCTTTGTGGCATACCAAAAACACCCTGGAAAATAAAAAACATGGATACCAAAAACTGATGCTTTGAAACCAACGGCAGCTCTGATTTTTCGCCTATTTGTCAACCTTCCGGGGTGTGAAAACTCGAAAACGTGGAGCGCTGAACTCCGCCTGCTTTCAAATCACCCAGATCTGTTCGTCGCAGGGTCTCTGGAGCACAATTTACTTCAAAGGCCTCTGAATGAATCACATCACTTGTCAGCGAGTGATGCTGGTGCTGACACGAAGGAAAGGTTGTAAAATCAGTTGTCCAAAACAGTTGTCTTGCTGACATGCAAAAGTGGGAACCATTGTTGGTCTACAAACCAAGAATCCCACAAAAAAAGCGGGTCCCAACTTCATCTCCAGGTTTCTCCGAAAAAAATGGGATATACAGAGTCATCTCTGGAAAACCTTGCCTTGGCATCGAACTCTGTGACTGTGAGGCATGTGCCATTGACAGCAATGCTGCAGCCAATATAAGCCCCATCAAGTGCGACCTGAGGTCGTTGAGAACTCCATCCAAAAACCCCCCTTGTTAAAAACCAGGGAAAAGTGGGGGTAAAAAAACTTTTCGGATCCCAATTTTGGGACAGAGAAACTCCCTCCCAAAGTTTGAAAAGATCAAGGTTGCCCTCAAGAAATTCCCGCCCCAAAAAAAAACAGAATCCCGAAAGCCCCCTTTTCTTGGACCATCCCTGCAGTCCCTTTGAAGGGACCAGGGGTTATGACAAAAACCAACCCAAACAATGCACTATTCAAGGACGAAGATTTCCCATACATTTGCTTGTTTGATCCCTCCAAAATGGGTCCCATTTAATAATTCCTGAAGGAAGCCTTCAAAAAAAACAACAGCACCAGCATCCTGGCCTTGCATTGGATCTTCAGAACAAAACCCTCCGATTTGGATCCGTCCCACATCTCCAGATCCGCCTCCAGATCCACAATTCAGGCGTTCGTAACGACTGGGAGAACAAAGAGAAACAACAACAACAACAACAACAACAACAACAACAACAACAACAACAACAACAACAACAACAACAACAACAACAACAACAACAACAACAACAACAGCCATGCCAACCTCCTACCAACATTTTTTGAGACAGAAAAAGACACTAAAAGTGAATCCCTGGCCTTCCTTTCGACGGAGACGACTGTGCCCATTTCCTGAACGAATGACATTGATATCTAGGGTCTAAACTCCCCATAGTTCCCCTATAGGGGATGGTCAAAAAACCCCTTATTCGGGGTTTATATACCCATTACAAGGATTCCCTAGTAAAGGTGGGATGAGTTTATCCAAGGATATAAGGAGTTTAGACCCTGGCTGAGTATGTGCAAAAAGGATTTCTGAAAATTCCCAGGCTTTCCCGTTACAATTGCCTCAACAATGCCCGTGAAGACCATGGCTGCCTGGCATACAGGCTATCAGAACATGGATAAGTCGCAGGAAAAACCGACGGCTTTGTGGAAAAATCCAACTGAGGAATGGAATTGGACCATGCAGCAAAAAAAAATCCAAGCCTGACCTGGAGATACGAGATTCTGAGATACGCGATTTTTAAGTCGAATCAAAATGTCTGCGTTTTTGCCGCAGAAAGGTCTTGTGCTGGGATATCATATGGACATATATATGTGTCGCATATACAACCTAGAAATGCAGGCTGTCCAGGTCCTACAGTATGATGTCAAACACACAGTGGAACCGCCTTTTATTTGGTCATGAAAACAATCAAAACGTCAAACACTTCAAAGTAAGACATGTGGAGATTGAATCAGGCCCAAAATCTACGGTCAGTTGACATGTTGTGAGCATTGCTCCAGCAAAAACTTGCCCTCATAGTACCCTTTTGCAACGCTTTCGAGCCAAAAATTCCATTACCTTCAGATCTGAATTGCTGTATGTTCACCATGTCACGTGCAAAAAAAATCCTGCAATATGTCCGACACGTTTTGTCCACCAATTGATGTGGTTGAAGACGCTGCGATCTCTTTGCTTCCAATGTACCTTGTTTCAGAGCTCAACCTGCAGTTCTGTTGTTTTTTGGACGATTTCTTTCCCTGAGTCAAAAAGTCAAGACGTACGTCAACAACTTCAACCATCGACAAAACAAAGCAAACAGAACCCCTTGGATTCAAATAACCTGGACATTCACAAGTGCGAGAATGTCGAATCATGTGAAATCTCAGATTTACGTCTCCCTCTGGCTGCTTTTCCCCCCACCCCCAGGAGAAAATAGCTATACATCCTTGGTTAAGGGCTGTTTTTTCCGCATGTTTTGATGTTTCCAATTCTTTCCCCTGGGATTTTGTTGATCCCCTCCAGCAAAAATCAAATCCTCAAGGATTCCTACGGTTGATTGTTCAGAAATCCGAAACAACCACCTGGGATATATAAACCTTGTAAATAATGGGATACACTACCAACCTCAACTGGTGAGTTTACCGGATTTCTGAACCATCAACCAATATGGATGTGACTTCATTTGCGTGGTACCGGGGGACTGCCTTGGATCTGGTGATTCGATTTCCCACAAAATCGTTGAAAAAACTCGACGATTCGGTGGAAACCAAAACATACGGACTTTTTGAAGGGCAGTGTTCATCTCTTATTCCAGGACATTTCTGGAAGTATAAGACCAACTTCAACAAATTTGAGGGAGAAATCTGGCAAGATTTCGGCAAGGTGATTTTCGGGGCACCATTTTTTTTGGCTCCAAAAAACAAGCCACCCATCAAATTGACAGGTCGGAGTCGAGCTCCTTTTTTTGGGGGGGAGGGTTTTAAATCTTCAACCGCCAAAGTGGCGCACCACACCTTTTTCTCTCAAACGCCGAATGAAAACTTCTACAAGGTGGGCCCCTAGCAGTCATAAATGGAGTTGTAACCCCTATAAATGGCCGAAAATAAATGGCGAACTGTTCATATTTCACCCTAGTTCTAGGAGTTATAAACCCAGTTATAACTGGTAGGGGGCCCACCTTGTACCAGTACTGTGGGTTTCTATTTCCAGGCTCTATGCTTGGGCAAAATAAAGCACAAGGTCGTCGTCGGCAACAACCTTCCGTGGGCCAGGTAAGGGGAGTAGCCTGGAAATACCCACTCTTGCGGTAACCGGTAGGAGCAGCAACAAACCAGCCAAAGTGTGTAGGGTATATTCTTAATTACATGAATTCATTTCTTTGGGAGTTCTTTCATTTTCAAGTTTCAGGACATGAATGAAACCCCGGAGGAAGAAAAAAATCTCATGCGATTTGTGTCATCCACAAATCGGTGCTACAAAAACTTCTGCGGATCCCTGTGACTCCGCTCAAATTCTCAAAATGTTCAATGGCGAGGCAAAAGACCTGCGCAGCTTCATACGCACAAGGGGGTTTTTTGTGCATGAAAAATGCTAAATACTAGGTTGGCGGTGAAATTCAAACCAATTAGAAAAAACATACGCAACATCAAATTGTATCATTTTCCTAGATTCTTTTGGGATGAAAACTCCCCCAAAAAAAATAGTTGAGTTCAACTGTTCAACCACCAGTTAGAAGGCACGATTTTGGGGGTGAAAACATTCTTCAACGAATCTCTTCATCTCTGTGTCCAAGGAAAACGCCTCAAAAAGGCCGGGTAGCTCCGCCACCTCTGCCTTTTAGGAGCATCCCCGGACCAAAACAGCCGGGTAGCTGCTTATTTGGTTCGCATCCCCCTAGGAATGCAAAAAAAAGTTCTCGGGATCTTCCAAGTAGCCCTGGATCAAAGCTCTTGAATACAAATGGCGAGCAGCTTCAGTCTGCAATTCCTCATGCACTTCTTCCTTAGATGTTTTTCAGGAGGTGGGGTGTCCAACCACAACCCCAAAAAAATGGCGATTTTAGACTGAGATGCGCTATTATTACCAATATAGAGCCGACATGCTTGACCGGAAAGGATGAAGGCATAAAAAAGTCATGGTACCAAGTGGTGCAGGATTCCCATCCACGGATCTGTTCGCAAGATAGAGTACAGCTATCAGTTGGAATTTGCCACATAATGCCCTTCCTATGGCTTCCAGCAGGAATCATTATATTACCAACCCAAACAACTCACTACACAGGGAAACCCCCAAAAAACATTCCTTTAGCTTTGCATTGTTGATTCCTGCAAAATGGATGGCAGGAATCACGGTCCCTCCCTGTCCAACAATTTTCAGGGTGACAACTGGAGTTTTTTGTGAAATTTTGCCAATCCGCCGAGGGCTCACCACTTCGGCTTTGGCATCTCTTTTTTTTTTGCCAAGCCCGAGCTTTTTTGGAAAAATTTCTTCTCTTTCAAAAAAATTCATGAAACCTTGATCTTTGCACCAGATCACCAGATCCCCATATTTCCTGAAACATCCAAGAAAGGCGGGACCTTTCATTTGGATTAGATCTTCAAAGTCACAAAACAGGTCAAAAAATTCGGTCTACCACCCACACGCAGTAACAGTCACAAATGAAGATCTATAGGGATTTTCTACCAAAAAAAGGAAAAATGGAAAAAAGGTGACTGTTACTGGGTGCTACGGGGTAGTTCCAGCCAGTAAAATCAACAGAGCTCGAGAAAAGAATGGAAAAAACCGGAGTCCGACTCGCTCCAAAAAAAAAAGTCGTCCAGAAATGGCCGCCAAGTCTCTAAATCGACCGGTGGATTCAAAATCTCCAAAAGCTTTCGTTTGATTTTGTCGCGAGTTCGCTTTCGGACCCTTCGCTCCATCATGGTGCGTGGATGGTTTATGTGGCAGTAAGCGCACAGATCTCCTTTTGGGCAACCTCTCGTCGTCGGATGGAAGACGCAGGGCCGGCACGTGCCGGCCACATGCGCTTGCATGGTGGGTATCCGAGGATTGTCAGAGTCGGAAGTCCCTGAGGTAACTCCAGCCTGAGTGCTGGAAGTATCAACAAGTTCACCATCGGCTCGGAACACTGCATTGTTGAGATTCCTCAGCAAACATTGAAGAATATGTCCAAAAAAAAGTACAAAAACCGACAAACATGATTCCTTGGATGAAAACATATTGTTCGACTCTAATGGAACAACTCCAAAAGCATTCCGGAAAAACACAATTTCAGAGTCAAAGTTCACTACCCATGTAGTCATTGAGGAGTCTGACGATGGTGGAGTACCCTGTTTCGAGGCCGGACCATCTCCGACAAATGATTGCCCTGTATGCGGCGTCGCCTCAATTGCTTCGGATTTCCGCATCTTCTCAGGAGTGTACGAAACACTCTATGGAGAAGACTATCATCGGTGCGGTGATCTGAAAAAATCTAGCTGCTCATTTCTCCTTTAGAATCGAAAAAAATAACCAATGGGAATCCGCTTGACATAAACAGAAAATGTAGAATGCATAGAATGTTAGGATATTGCTCTGTTTTACGATCTTTCAACACGTTGTTTGGACCAATGTCGTTGTTTCAGAAATTGGGTTTGAACCAACGCGGTTGCAAGATCCAGACCAAGCAGCTGAGTGGCCAAGAGTGGGTTGTTTTTACTAATCAAAAAGAACCAGCTGAAAGTTGGTTTTTTGGGTAGGTCAAGGCGCGAGATTGAAGATTGATTGATGTCAGATTGATTTTTGTGAAAAAAATCACAAAAATCACATTCACATTTGTGAAAAAAAGGTCAACCCCCCAAAACAAGGCCTTTTCCGATCAAAAGACGTGTCATTTGAGTTCCAGGATATATCATCATCTCATGATGTCTCTCTGTTGAACATCTACTCGTGATGCCATCCTTGGGTTTCCATCAAGACTGGTATAACTTAGGATCTGCCATAGGAACCCACGTTTCCTACATTTGGGGTGTTATGACTTATCATTTGGGGGTTTATAAGTTATAAACCCATAGTTTTAGGCCTAAAAAATACCATGTAAAGGTACCTACTCATTACGTTTTTGCTTTGATTGATTTTTATGAAATCAAGATTTTATTACTTAAGTTGAAAAAAAAAATCCAGGCCCGGAGCCGATCCGAAAATTTTAATGGAGCGGAAGGGGTCCCTTTTTTTCATGGCCTCAAATAAATGGGGTAGTTCACGTTTTAACCCTTATACCCAATAGATTGGATAAAACAAAAAATAAAAATGAACTACATAGATAAAAATATGTTTTTCCGTCGTTTATTTTCTTATTTTATCCACAGGTTATTTTTTGAAAAAATAACCGGAAAAATAATGTTCAAATAAAACCTTTGAAAATAAAGACTTCATAACTAGATAGACAGTTAAAAATAACCGACAGAAACTGCTAGCGAAGTGCAAGAAAATTGCTGGCGTGTGGAAGGGCAAACTGCTACACAAAATTTGTTTTTCTGCAACCCTTCCACAAAGTGGAAGCATCAAACTACGGAAGTGCTACTTTTCTCTTGGGAACCTGCCACACAGACTGCTACGTTTACACCTAGCAGCGGACTAGAAACCTCCCATAAACTTCCGGTTTCCACTTGTTACAAATTTTTTTTGTTCGAATAGTTTTTCTACAAATAACACCCCGTCGGCTATTTTTTCGTAAGTTTTTGTTACCTGCCGGAGATTTTAAGAGTTGAAAAATAAAAATAAGATAAAAAGACACAAAAATAACTTGTCCAGTCCATTGGGATTTATTGTGCTTTTGGGCCTACGCTAGCTGCCATGTAACTGTGTGCAACAAACCATGAACAGTGAACCCTTGCAAGCAAGCGCACTCTCTTTTCTTTTTGAAAGTGGGGAATTTGCGGTGATACTCATCCCCACAGCCGCGCTTTCAGGCTGTGGGTTTGGCATTAGACACGTTGTGAAACGATCGTGTACCTGAACTTGTATGCCTTGAAGAAAAACTTTGAGTAGAGACTTAACTTGAAGACTTAACGGACACTCGTCCGGGGACACTTGTCCCTGACACACTTGTGTCGAAAAAGGGGAGGGAGACGAGAGAAAACGAGTGGGTGGGAAAAGAAAAACAAGACCTCCCGAAAGGAGGAAACAAGTGACAACATCCGAAGATGAAAACTTACTTGAGCATTGTGCAAAGACAATGCATGTCACTTGTGTAGCTATGTCACTTGACAAGCTGGAGCCAGAAAGGCAACATGGCAACTTTTGCACAACATGGCAGCTGTTTTTGCAAACACAAAAACTCACTCTGGCCCCAAGCAAATAATAGTCTATCATGGTCATGAAACAACTCTTATTGTGCTTTTGGGCCTACGCTAGCTGCCATGTAACTGTGTGCAACAAACCATGAACAGTGAACCCTTGCAAGCAAGCGCACTCTCTTTTCTTTTTGAAAGTGGGGAATTTGCGGTGATACTCATCCCCACAGCCGCGCTTTCTCCCCCGTTATGGGCTCTGGGGTGACCACCATAGCTGATCACTTGACGAGCGACTTCCAAATTTCCCTCGGGTTCACTCGGACTCTTTCTGCTCCTTCAAAAACTGCCACCACTTCTCTTGACAAAACGTCCGAGGGATTGCTCTGACTCGGAACTCTTTCTATCCACAAAGGGATGTCAAATCCCTCCTCCACTTCAAAAATGACACTGATCATGTCATCGCTGTTGTCGTTGGCCGACCATGTCTTGAGGAAAGAACCCCTGACCGACTCACTGTCAGTAAACAGGACTACCTTCCGTGACTTCAGGAAACCGTGCCACGACTTGACCGCGGCCAGGACTGCCATCATTTCCAACTCTTGTATGACTGTCTTCTGCCCTTTGGACATGATCTCGTCCAACGTGTCATTGTCCACAGTTTCACTGAAGAAAAACAAGGTCTTCTTCGACATGTCCACTACCATGCCCCCGAGGCCACTGTACTTGTCTCGGTCAAATGATGCGTCCACGAAGATGTGGACTAGTTCGGCCTGGAGGGATTCAACTTTCCTTGGGGCATTTTTTGAGCAAGAGAGCTCTGATCTCGCTCAGACACTCGTGGGTCCTGTCAGACAGAGTCTGCCTGCCAGCCGTGACATGGTTCGAGAGGACCTTCAGCAGCCTTCTGAAGTGTCTGCCAAACATCTGTGAACTTGCGAACTGAAGACGCCCTCTCAGCTTTTCTCCGTTTCTCCGAGGGAGCAGATTCGACTTCATTGCTTCGTGGATTTCCGCTACCAGCTCCTCGACTCTCTCAGCAGTGTTTGTTACAAAGCAAGTGCCAGACCCTGACTGTCTCAAGTCAAGTTGGACTCCCAGAACTTTACAGATAGTGTCGAAGTCCAGCAGCTTATGCTCGGAAACCTTCCACCCGAGAAGCGAGAAAAGTGTGCTAACACAGAAGTCGACGTGTCTAGACTCACTGCCCCTTGCCAGGCACAAGAAATCATCGAAATAAACTGACGACATGAGGTGGAGCAGGGAAGAGCCTATCTTCCAAAGAGCGAGAGACACTCTCAGGAAAGCCGTCACTGAGGCCACTGACCCGAACGGAAGGACTCTCTGTTTGAAAATCTTGGCTGAAGATGTTCCCGGGTCGAACACAGCCAAATAAGAGTCCAAGTCGAATGCTTCGTCTGACAACGGAACTTGCTTGTATGCGTCAGACAAATCCCAGCATTTAGCTACCAGTGCGTCTTCGGGAGTTAGGGCTCCACTTCTCATCCACCAGGCGGTCATTGCTGCTATATGATCAATAGTGTGGATAGTCACTCCTTCCGTCTGGGTGACAGCATAGTTCACTAGTGATGCTTTATAGTCATCAATTGGTCTGACCTTATTCTTCTGCTTCACTGGGAAGCGCTTCGTTAAGGTCGACCCTGCTGGCAGACTCTCCCTCCCCGCCGGGCCCTCAATGAAGCCTTTCTCCACTTCCTTGACTGTTGCTTCGAACAGGCCACGGTCTATCTCCGAGTCACCTGAACTCTGGACTGTGCCGAGCAGGGCTTCACGACCAACATCAGAGACTTTCCTGAGATCTTAACAGGTCATGCTCGCCGGCCGAAACTTGTGGCTGAAAACTCCTGATCTGGGAAGGGAGCCTGTAAGGTCGAAACCTTTCTTGATGTCTTCGACCAAGTTCAAGTCCTCATGCCCTGAAGCTCTGATCAAACTGTCCAAAAGCCACAATTTCTTTCCCTTAAGAATTTCGGCTATCCTGGGGCTCAGCGTGGCCTTGAGTTCACTCTCTTTGTCTGCATTCCCAGCTGCCAGATTGACCCATCTCCTAATCTCCTCTGTCCTTTCAATTGCTAGCTGGTGAATTGACTTCTTCTTAATGTACTCCACATTCTGCTTGACCTCTTTTGGAAAAAGGGAAATGTGGTCAGTTGGATGGCCTAATCTGACTGCTTCTGCTACGAATTCTTCGGGAGAGAAATGCACCCCTACTGTGACTTGTTCTTGTCCTTCTTTAACTTCCTCGGCACTCGCGACATACCCCCTTTTGGGAGTGCTGAGAACTCGAGCGTTGGAGGGAAGTGGTGCGCAACAATCTTTGTGGACAACTTCTTTGAATTCTGGCACAAATGAGGGGAGATGCCTACGTGGCTGAATATTAGTGGAGGCACGCATGGCTTGCAAAGTGGCTTCTTGTTCTGCAAAGCTGGGCAAGTGACAAGCGATACCTTGAGATTGCAATTGCAAGACTACTTGGGCTGCTATAGACCTGGCAAGTGGCCAGGGGTAGGCCGTTTCTTCGGATGTGGCCCAAGACCCGTCAGCTTTCTGCCCCCAAGGCTCGTGTTCATGTTGATTGTCACAAAGCTTGTGCAGCTGATGAAGGTAGTGGATGTTATGGATGAGCTTCGTTAACTTTCTTCTTGCTGACCCAAACATGCAATGATGGAAATCAGTTGACATGCACTGAATCTTGCTAAAAAGTTCAACGAAAGGGTTTGTTTGCCACATGAAAGATCGTCCTGGGTTCTCACAAGACCAAAGGATGCCACGACTTTTGCAAAGGAGAATCAGTTCGAAGGTGATGCGATACAATTCATTTGCTTTCCCAACTCTTTCCTGCTGCTCCTTGGTCAGCCAGGGGAGCCCATTTGGGTAGAAATCATTTCTCAGTGGTGGTGGCATAGGCTTATCTGGATCTTGTATGAGTCGAGCTCTGGATGCTGTGCCACAAGGTGGTGCAAAATGCACGTACACGCAGGCATCATTATTGATGAGGTCTTTGACGAAGCTGAGGTGATCTGGGTTGAGCAGGTTTAATTTGAGAATGGGACCATTCAAGCGACTTGGCATAATGCAGTCAATGCCAATGGTGTCAACCAACCCCAGAGTTCTCAAACTGGCAGTCAAACATGCAGTGCCTGCAAAAACTTCTAATGCAAAAACCTGGCTAATCTGCCGTCCATCAGCAGACTGGCCAGAGATGAAACTACCTTTCTCTCAACGGTGCTCTTGCAACGAATGGGGCTGGAAGCACCCTGGTTCTGCACAAACGTGTAGGCCTTTGGAACAACTTTCCCCAGCAAATCCTCTGTTTCTGAAGCGTTTCCAAAGCTTTGTTGATCAATCCTGCTGGGATGTTTCGTCCTCGTTGCTTTCCTTTCTTGCCTTTGGCCCCGCCCTTGGTCCCAGCTTTGCTTTGGCGAGCTGGGCTGCGGGGCCTTTTCTTCGTTCCTGAAGGCTTCTCTTTTGTGGAAGCCGCTTTTGCCGCTGCACCGGCAAGAGGCAGTAGGTGGAAAGCTACTGTAGGCTGACCTATCACGTTCGGCAATGCAAGGTCCATTGGGATCCTGTTCGTGGCGTCTCTCTTGAGCGATGTCATTCGCTCTGCAAGGAAAATGAAAGCCGCCCTATCGGCCCTGAGAATCTGTTGTATGCTGATTGGTGAGTAGCCAGGAGGCGGAGGAGTATGTAAATGGTCGAGAAGGTCTGCGTGATAGCTGGTCATGATGTCGTATGAACATATCCCTACGAGATCGAATGCGAGAGCTCTCCTGCGAAGAGCATTCGCTACTTCCAGCTCTGTGTTCGTAGAACACGTAAAGTCGGCTGGCTTCTCTTTCAGAATCAGCTGCGATTGGTCAATGGTAATCTCTTTCCCAGGTTTCTTCAGCTGCAGCTCGTTCCTACGTGTGGGGAACTTCTCTGGGCCTAAGTATACTAACGTGTCTCTTTCCAACATGGTGAGTGCAATGTCGTACGAACAATGAGCACACTCTTCTTTCCCTCGGAAACGCAACCCTGAGAGTCTGTCTTCTGTTGCTGAATCCTGGCTTCCCTTTCTGATGGTGCAAAATTGGTCGGCGCATCCTCTTTCTTGTTTGCCTTGATTTTCACTCGTTACAAACAAGTTGAGCCTCAGTGGGTGTTTGCCCTGGGTGGCATGCTGCAAAAGCAAGCCGTGCCAGGGATGTGACTCCATTACGCGTAAGAGCATTTGCCTCTTCTGGAGATAGTGATACCTCCAGCGCCCTGCTCTTGAGGGCGTTCACTGACTCCAGTGAAGTTCCCATGTTGACTGGAAAGAATCTGCGGTGGAAAACAAGAGAGGATGCAAGGAGTCAATTGCCTAACATGTGACATGTTGCGACTCAGTGCATGCAGGTCAAAAACTCTTTTTACGCCCCAGTGGACTCAAGTCGTTGCTTTTTGAGGGCACTTGCTAAGTCTTTTATAGGCTTAGCGGTGGCACACCTCTTACACTTTCGAAACTCAAGGAACCTGCTGGTTTCGACCTCGATGTATTCCCCAGACAGCTTCACTCCACAGCTAAAAGATCCTGCGGTTGTGCCTTCAGCCAGCAGGTGCACGACTTGTGTCCTTTTGTGTTTATACATGCGGAAGTCTGGGTTCCATGATTCTTTCTGCAAAATGGGATCATACACAATGTCTTGGTACTGGTCTGACCCCAGCGACTCGTCCTCACTTGAGGAATCTGTGGAGCTACTTTCAGAAGACTCATCAACAGTTGGGTCTGGTCTGTAGATGTCTTTGGGGTCTTCGTTTGCCGTTGACGTCATCATGCCCGACCTAGAGGAGTCAGGCAAGAAGGCTCCTGTGCGAATACGTTGCAGTAGCAAATCAAACTGTCGAAGGGGATCAGCCAAAAGATCCCTATTGTATATTTGGTGTGACTTCTTTCCTGTGCTGTGATGTCGTAGAATTTGTCTAACTTCGGCACTGAGGCCTGCTTTGCCCGCCCAACTGAGTGCTGTACTTTTCAAGCAATGGATGGTGGTGGCGTCTGGGTCCTGTCCAAGGGCCCTGAACAAAATACTAAGCAGCCACTTCTTAGCCTCAAGAGTACTGGTTCCATTGTCCATCCTCAGTGGGGGCTGGCAACATCGGGACCTGGTCCAACAGCTCAAGGGGCCTATCAGCAAGCCTCGCCACTTTGACAAATTCTAAAACCCAAGGAGTTTTCCCAACCCCCCAGACAGGTGCTACCAAAGGCATGGAAAGCCCTTGCTTCTGTACCAGTCTTGCTGTCTTGTGGCTCTGCGTCTTATACTCTAGGTAGCCCGTTATCTTGCCTTCTATTTCTACTATATGTCGGCTGTATAACTATACACACACCGAAGGTCGGACCACCCGCTTCTAGAGTATAATGCGAAGAGGAAGCAGCCCGCAGCAAATCTATCTACTTTGAGATTACGCTCATTGGACAAGAACTCTTCCAGCGATGCAACTTCCACTACACTTAACACTCTAGCTTGTCGCTTTTCATGCCTCCTAGAATTTGCTAGCTCGCATATGTTCATAGCTTTTGGTGTGATGGCAGTTGCTACATGTGGGATGTTCAGAACCTTCTCGCAAAAATTGACTGCTTCAACAAAACTGGACAGTGCTGATGGAGATGCCTCCTGCTCTTGCAGGTGTTCCAAGTATGCTTCAACATCTGCGGCAGTCAAAGGAAAGGTGAAATGCTAAAAGAGAACTTGGTGAACCAATGTGTGAATCTTATGATTGAATTGGCTCTCTTTAGGACAGTGTTTTGCCTGACAAACCTCTCTTTGAGACTATGTCATATATGTCGTACCCTTCAGGCCACCCACTTCGTCCTCGTGCAAAAATGAGGTACCACTTCTCCAAAGCTCTGTCCCAACGTGCTGAAAGAATTTCGGAGTCTGCAAGTGTCAGTTTAAAATCAATACACTCATGAAACGAACCTCTGATGCGGTCGACCCTGGCATTGCGATGTGACTCTGAAACTGTCGGTGGCTTGTCTTCCAAGACAGGCACCGGATGAAGTACCGGAGTTGGCACGATGGGTGTCTCGTCTCCTAACACTAAGCTGATGCCTGGGAGTTCCCATGGCAAGGTCACTGAAAGGACAGGAGGAGTTGCAGCACACATGTCACCTATGATTCTTCCAAGGTTATCTGCATCTTCCGGCTGAAACGACTCATCGAGCTCAGTCCCTATTTGCTCAGGTTCTTGAGGAAGGTCCTCATCACCACTAGGTTGTCTTAGCCCCTCCTCAACATCAACCTCTTCATCAAAATCGGGCAAAGGTCTGCGCATGTCTTCTGAAGCAACATCCGAGAAATTGTCAGGAAGAGAGCTGATGTTACTGAAATCTTGTGACGGCCCGTATTCAGGCCAAAAATCTTCACGTTCTGTCTGACTAGGCCAACTGCGAGTTCCTAGCGATGCTGCAGCGATGTCGTACTGGATCTCGTCGATGGGGTACCTGGCGCAGAAGCAATCGGAAAAGGAGTTGGCATGACAAAAGAAAGAAAACTTCCGAGGCACTCGCCAAGAAGAGAAGGTTCACCTCATACTCATGAGGCGGGTTCACTCGAACCAAACTTTCTCTGTGTGCACTTGCACGCAGCACTTGCTGCCAGCTCACTCGAGCCGCTGGTAAGGCGCCGACCAAAAGTCAGACCGTCTTGACCAGATGAACCTTGCACTTGCAAGGGCAGTTCACTCGAACTGGACTTGTTCTATCAAGTTTGGATCTCATATTCCGCAAGTTTAATAATATATACTTATTAAACATATATATATATATATATAAATACAAGAAAATATTGTAACACGGTATATCTGAATAAGACGGACGCACTTGAATTTAATCTTCTTTTTCGACTGCCTTGATTTAATTCATCAAGCTGTTGCCCCATGAATCTTATGGGGAGATCTTTGAAGCCAAGTCTGATGGTTGTCACAATCCCCCGCCAATTGGAGAAGCAACAAACAAATCAAAAAGATTATAAAGCCCCAAAAGCAAACCAACAAGAAAATCACTGGTCAAGGGAATGCGTGACTTTTATCACTGTCTGCTATTGGTGCAAGCGAAGCGGTGGTGAGGTAATCCGAGAGGAATAAATCATACTCCGAATGAGTGACAAATAAGCTGAAAGCTTGAATCGTACGCAAATGGTGAAAAGCAAGAATGAGGCTCTTTCAGGATCAAGTATCGAGAAGCAACAAAGTATGAATGTTCTGGTGTGGGTGGGTAGGTGAAAACAACTAGATAACGCAACAAACCAAACTTGATCCAAAATGTTGCCCATTCATATATATGAAGACCAACATTTCTAAAACATGAGTGAACAAGTACACTACACTACACGTTCTATCAAGTTTGGATCTCATATTCCGCAAGTTTAATTATATATACTTATTAAACATATATAAATATAAATACAAGTAAATATTATATCACGGTATATCTGAATACGACGGACGCACTTGAATTTGATCTTCTTTTTCGACTGCCTTGATTTAATTCATCAAGCTGTTGCCCCATGAATCTTATGGGGAGATCTTTGAAGCCAAGTCTGATGGTTGTCACAATCCCCATATAAGCTATCAGGCTGTTGGGATTCAAACGCACAATTCACCCCATAATCAGTGTTGGATTCCGGCAGTCGAAAACAAGAAGATGGAAATTGAGAATTCATGAAACTTTGCAAAGTGTTCAAGTGAAAAACGGAAAGAATGGCTGATTCACGGAGGATTCCAGAGTAAATATGTATCAGCAGGATGTACACCAACGGTACGAATAGGCAACCAAAGATCTTGCAATAAATATCAATACGGTTGCAAAGCTGATGACCAAACGGAGGATCTGATGTAAGGTCCCAACGGCTCAAAGCATCTGCTTCATCGTTTCTATCACCTGCGATGTGTGATAAATCCAGTTCCATACCTGAAATCGTGCAGAGTATGGTCAGTTTCTCCAGGAATAAATTCATGGGAAAAGTGGTGGAAAATAATTTGTTGCCACCAGATTCTGTACCACTGTTGTCTGTAAGAGATGGAATACGTAAAGGAAATCGGTAGCCAGGACTGTTGCGACTAAAAATCAGAAGAACAGCCATTTGAGCTAATGTCTCGAAGCACGCAATAAATTTTGCATTTCTGATGTCACAGGAATATTCAAGGTTTGGAAATCGGAGTGTTCAAACCGACATGAAAACCATACTGTTGTACCTGTAGGAAATCGTACAAAACCACCAATTTGACATATGTTGCTGTAAGCACATGCATCGGCCGCACACTCTCCTTGCCACAATTGACGAGGAAATAAACTCTTCACAACTGAAGTGGTGGAAATCCAATCTAAATACATTTGGATCACTCGCATAGAATCTTCACTAAGTTTGCGTTTGGAAGATTGAAAGTCTCGAAGTCGCAACCACAAACGTCGTTCTGAAAGGTAAATCGAAGTGAGATCTGCTTTGTGTTGAACTGATTGGTGTCGGACAGCAAGAAGTTTGCTTCCAACTGGGATGCCCGAGCCACGAGGTTGTGATTGAAAAATCAAATCATCATCCAAACATTCCATAACGGATTGCCAAGATCCCGGATCAACACTGTAATGACTGGCTGGTATAGAAAAAAGGTCTTTATAAAGGTAAGGGAGCCATGTGCGCATCAAAATGAACACCTGCGTGAGCCAGTTCAACAATCCGACTGCTTTTTCAAGAGACTTCTTGGAGCAGCGTTCGGACCTGCGAAGTTCTTTGAGTTGATCGGCCAGTTTCTGTAGCTTGTCTTCGGGTAAAGCTAAATAGCCTGCAAGTATGTAGAAATTCCAACCAATCCATTTTAATTTCGTTCCAAGTTCACACTCACCCCAGGAAATAGGCAAGCGAACAACTTGAGATGCGATACATAAAAGTGTTGCAAGAATAAGTGCGATCGTCAACGTAAAGGAGCCCTGCATGTTGGATCCATAGCAGGTGATGGAACCACCTCAAAATAAAACTGCCCAACCTTGTCCAATGATAGGCCGAAAATGAAGCCCCAAAGGGGCAGACCTTGTAAAAATAGATTGCCCCATCCAAAGAAAATCCAACCAGGCCCCGTTCTGATTGACGCAGAACAACTAATTTGTGTGCTGATTTCACGTCCAATGAGAATCCCAAAAGAGATTCATCCAAATTGCGAAGCGGATATACCCTCAGAATGTCCAATGCACTGGGTAATGTAGTCCGCTCTGGAATTTCAACTTGACTATTCAGGCCACAGATGGAAGAATCAACGACTAAGCGCGGGGGTCTGGTATCAGATAATGCCAGTCCCAATCGCCCCACCGATAATTTTTCCCCAAATTCCACTTGAGCGTCTGCAAGAGTACCTGGATATTTGTAAACCCAGCCTTTGTCAAGTTCCTGTTGCACCAAATGTCGTGTTGTCTCCAAATCGTTTTCTGCAGATTGCCAATTCGTCAAATGTACTGATAGTGGCATTGCATTTTCCAACGAGTTAGAAGCCGCAGGAAAGCACGAAGATGGAGGAATATCTTTATCAAAACCTGTGGAAACTCCGTCTTGTAAGCAGGGAAACAAAGTCCTATCTGCATCATGCATATAAAATGAAAGCTGCTGCAAGACTGATAAATGCAAAGGCTGATCCTCCCGAATCTCCCAAGAGGCTGTACGCCCCCTTTCCGTCAAAAATTGTGAGAGAATATCTCGAAAAGGTTGAATGTCCTCGTCACTGAATGGCGGAGACGAATCATCAGCTTGCAGGAAACGCAAGAATTTTAAATGTAGTCTTTGATCAAAGATCCGATCAATCCAAGATTTTCGCAAATGTTGAAACATATTTTCTTCTTGCCTGTACGGACTACTCCAATCCGGTTGAGAATGAAGGCCGCCACCATCTTCATAACTGATAGGGAAGTCCGTCAATCCCTTTTTTGGAATCAATGTAAGTGCTGCCTGCAAGTCAAGTACTGTTGCTGTGGAAATGCACAAACACATGGCCTGAGGATATTCAGAAGTCTTACGACTGCGGAATGATCCATCTGCGGATTGGCCTGCAATGATTTCATGAGCATTGATACCATGTTCACATTTGGTACCCAACGAAGTCATCGATATATAAGAGCACGCTAATAGCCAACTCTTTTGCCAATTCACACCAAATGCACACGCTGCGAAGTTGACTAAATGAGGTGCACAAAATTTGATGAACCGTGCCACATCCTTCTCCAACCAAGCCATACTATTGGTTGGCTGTTCCAAATGTACGTGTCCCCCTGCTGAATATACTAATTCAAGGCAAATGACAATTCGAACCATTAGTTCAAAACTGGATTGCACTTTTGAAAGTTGAGCTGGAGACAAATTCGGAAGCAGATTGTGGAGTTCTCAAGGCAGGGGGACCCCCAGGTCTAAGCTTCAAGCGTGAATATTCTCCACAGTTAGGAGCACCCGCACCATAGGCCACGATGCCACTTGCACAAACCCTCAATAATGGCTCAAAAAAAGAATTATCTTATTCGAGAGTAAACGCAGTATTAAGTATGTATATAGTATATATACCATATATACACGGATACGTCGAGGTACGCGCTTTGCGGATACGCCAACGGAAAATTACAAAGATGCAATTCACAAGGACATGAAACTTCACAGCAACAAGCAACACAAGGAAAAACGTGGACTCACGGCGCTCCTTTTTTGATGGTCTTTTAGTGTCTGGGGCGAAATTCTGATTGGAGTTTTTCTCCAATGGATTGTTGACACCTGAGATGACGATGACCAATCATTTAATGATTGACATATCGTATCAAGGTGCTTAGGTTTTTGCCCCAGATGTTGTTGAAGCAACTTGATACGGCTCATCCG
>DF243008.1:0-46262 GCA_000507305.1 Breviolum minutum Mf 1.05b.01 | reverse complement strand
AGTGGAAGTTTGGCAAGTACGTCCCACAGGAAAGACCGCTACGAGGTGGTTTCTTCCTATTTTTTGGGATGTTCCACGTGCTAACATACATGCGGTTGAAGACATTGGAGCGGTGGTAGACTGGTTAACGGAACGTTGTGAGTTTCAGGCTGACGCCAAGTCCAACCTGGCGGTGCTGCATAACCGCAATGGTTTGACCAACCTATTCCGTGCCAGCAATTGGGTATCCTCTTCCCATGACTCCATTGTTTCCAGGGGGGTCACCACTTGTGCTGGAATGACGGCCCATACGGTCCTTCTTGCCCAAACCAAAGTGGGGTTCCTAACAGGAGGTCGCAAGAAGTCATTTCTTTTGCTATCTGAAGATGAACAAATGGTGCAGCTGGAGGAAGCCTATGCTAGGGCAACTGTTGCCATCACCAGAGCGAGATCACTTTGTCTCATCATGGGTCCCCTTGACATGAAAGGCCTTTTGGGGGCAGCTACAGTGATGGGTACACTCATGTATGGTGCTGGGCACGTCTGGGCTGGCCATGCCGATTTTTATCTTCATGATGGTGAACTCTCCCGTTCACCGTCAGATGAGACATTCATTCATATGCTCCAACAGAACTGTTGCCTGTCTGGTCCGCACTTCCCCCCCCGGCAATTGTGGAGGCATTGCAAGATTACGTCACGCACTATTACAAGGTACGTCGTTTACACCTCATTGTTGTTGATCTGTGGCGGCCTTGGAAGTACAATACTGCCCGAGCTAGAGAGATCACTGACCAACTTTGGCGTATTTCTCATGGTGACGACACACATCGGGTGAGCCCATTCAGGCCAGATGGCCCAGAGCCACCGCTTCGTTGCCGTCGATTTGCATATGGATATGCTCTGGATGGCTCCGAATGTCCGAGTTACCTGGTGTGGCCTCAAAGGGATGGGCAATCCTATACTCTTTTGGATACCTCCACAACCGACACGCTTGCTCTGAATCATGATTTCTTTCGCC
Organism: Breviolum minutum Mf 1.05b.01; assembly: GCA_000507305.1. Taxonomy (NCBI): domain Eukaryota; class Dinophyceae; order Suessiales; family Symbiodiniaceae; genus Breviolum; species Breviolum minutum. The sequence goes on along the minus strand of DF243008.1, from coordinate 45,265 downwards.
CATTGGGTATGCAACATTTCTATGATTCCTTCGCACTGGTGTCTCAAATTAGTGTCCGCAGGGAAGCTCTGCACTTGTTTGGCTTAAGAGAAGATGAACTCCTGCCTGACCTGCATATCACCAGAGATGGGGTGCTGCGTATTGGGCTTGGTGCCCATCAAGAACATCGTGTCAACCATGTGGCACGGGCAACGGACCGGACTAAAGTCTCGGCGGATGTTATCTAGCTGGCAGCCCATGACGTGGATCCTGCGCCTGAACAGGCTGTGTCGGAAGGTGATGCCAGTGACCCTGAAGGGAGTGAAAGTGCGAGTGACTCGGATCAGAATGATCCTCCTTCTTCACTGGTGGCTGATGCAGAACAGTATGAGCTCATGCAAATTGCTTTTGCTGCAGTGGGCAAAGACTTTACTGGCCAAGAGGATCTCATTGGGTCGGAGTACAGCAAGCTCCAGAAATTGGAGATGGTTCCAGAGAGATGGCCTTTGGCAAGGCTATCCTTCTCGCTACAAACATGTGTGGACCACCTTGACCGGGTTCTGGCAGGATGTTGCTGGGAAGTTCAGGCCACACGCACTACCCCCTCAGAATCACTACTTTCCCTTCACCAAGTGGCGAAGTGTCTGACCATGAAGCTGGCTGTATATTTGGCCAAAGAGGTTGCTGCCATTCTCAGGGCGGTTCTGACACATGAGACCAAGAAGCTGTACAATGACAATACGGTGCATTTGCTTTGCTCCAATTATTGGGTACAGCCGATTTACCAGGAATTACTGCATTCATCGTCCCGATACAATGCTACCAGGGAAGGAGAAAGAAAACGACCCAGCAGTGGATTGGCACGGGTTGCAGCGTATCCTAAACCACCCAAACAGCGGAAGCCATCGGCTTCTGGCACGTGACTGGATTGGGGGTACTTGTTATGCTGATACCTTACAGGTCTGGTTTCCGGCCCACTGGGCCCCAGTGGTGTTCCAACAGTTGCAACAGAAGGAGGATAGCTATCGTGCAGAAAACCCGTCTTGGATGGACCAGGAGGTGGCTCCTGCGGATATTCGCAAGCAATGGCAAGAGGCACGGGCAAACCGACGTATGCAGTTCAAGGTTGGCAATTATCGAGATGGCTCCTGGGAGAGCAACATTCGTATGCTAACAGGCACCATTAAAGTTGATTGGATACAGTTGCCAGTTGAGCCGTACCTTGCTGCACTTCCTACATTGAAACAAGGTGTCATTGCTGGGGTATTCAGGGAGAAAGGTGCTGGTGCCTGGGGAATTACCAGGGCGGAGAAGTTGCAACTCTCAGTTTTCCTCCCCAATGATCTCTCTTTGGAGGATTGGTATGCAGGGGTTTATGGCCTACCAACTGTGTGGCCTGAGGCTTCTATGCTGGGTTTTGAGCTGGCTATGATTTTCATCTCCTGAGGAAGAAGTATGATGTCAGAAGCATGTGGGGGGATCTTGACCCACAATGGCGGCTCTTACAGAGTCAGCTCGAGACGAGCGGACCTGGCTGGTACTCACCTGCTGAGCTCAAGGAGCGACTCTTCAGAAATAAGTCCAAGCGGCCGGGTGATGACACGAAAGAGGCTTTGCGTACTGATGGAAATACTATCATGGCAGGCTTGGTATGCTGCTCAGAACCTTATTTGGCAGTCATGCCAACCTGCCCCACCATTGGTGTTTCCAGGCGAAAAGGAGATTTTTCGTGCCATGTATGCCCAAATCGGAGAGGAAGAACAAGTCATTTCCCCTCCATATACCCGCACTCCGCTGGATGCATCTATGAGGGGACGGAAGAAGAGAAAGCAGGGAGAGGACAATGCCCTGGTTGGGTAGTCAATGCAGCACTGGTGTATGACACGTCTATTGGTGGCCTGATGATACGTCAGGGTCGTGCTTCCAACCAGTGGTTGTACTTGCATTGGTCACCTCTTCTTTTGGCCTACTGTACTTGAAGAGGGTTGCTTTGCTCTGTCTGACACTCATTCACTCCAGGAAGCTGGAGTGCCTGGAGCTTCTGTTCAAGCACTTCTGCTTTTTAATGGATGATGTATTTGTGGGCCCCAACAGATTGGCACGCAAGGCTTCTCAAATTTCATTGCATTTGGCCGTGATATCAAGGTATTTTGCTTTTGCTTGGGTGACTCCCTTTACGCACGTCTTGGCACCAGTGGGCCAAAGGTATCGAATTATAGGAAGTATGGCATTCTACTAGCTGCTGAAGAGGTTGTGAGAGCCGGGGTTTTGAGTCATGCACCAGGTAGTGAGAGCGTAAACACGTTTCACTTGTCTCACCTTTCATAGATTGGTCAGATCTGTCGGTTTGCTGTTGGTTGTTGGAGTGGTTTTGTTTGCTTTGCTGTTGCTTTCTTGTTGTTCACTGACAAGTCTGTGCGATCGAGTTATCAACCGATGACTAGTTTAGCATATTTTCATGACTGCCACAGTTGTTACGACGAGCGCAGCATTGACCAAAAAAAAATCAGTTCTTCCTGTTGTGCTGATGTTTGCTGTTGTTGTTGTTGTTGTTGTTGTGGTGGTGGTGGTGGTGGTGGTGGTGTTGGTTGTGTTGATATTTTTTGTTTGTTTTTGTATGTTGGGGTGAAAATCAGTGAAAACAAAATTTGGCCGGAAAACTGTTTGTTTCAAAATCCAGTTCTTCTTCAAAGTTGTCACAGGAGAGGCAAAAATGTTATTGACGATACATTTGGCCGCGAATTCCCAACATGTGTGCATATTGGCAAGAGTTGTGTTTCAGATAAAACTGCGAAACTTTTCAGCTTGGGGCCTACGGGGCTCTAAAAAGGCCCTAAAGGCAACCACTGCAGTGTGTGCGGCCATCAACTTTGAATACAAACCATCTCCTTTGAATCGAAACATGTTGTTTTGGGTTTGTTTACACTGCTGTTGCTCGTTGCAAGAGTTGCCTTTTTTGTATGTGTGCACTTGCTTCGTGAAGCTTATACGTGGTTCAAACTTCCAATCCTGCACTTGGCCGGGACAAGGCCAAATGGAACCTTGCTTGGATGGTTTGTGGTGATCCAGCAGATAAATAACAGTTTCGGTAACACCAAACTGGTTGAAGTGAACGCTCAACAGTGTTGATGCTTTTCAAGATATGGAGAGCATCAACTTCGTGGCATTGTGGTTGCGGTCCCTTTGTGCAATGATATTTGGTTCATCGCACTTGGCAAATTATGGTTCGGCCAGTGGTTTTTTTTAACCTCAATGTGAAGAGCCTCACCCGTTGGGTGATTTTTTTTTTCAGTTTTAAAAAGTTGCAGGTCTCGTTCCAGATGTTTCATGGCCACATTTGTGCCATGGGTTTTTGCCAAAACCCAGGAGTCTGAAAACTGTGTAGCCATGACTTGTACTCCTTTTTTGCCATGACAATTGTTGGAGCTAGGGTCACTCATGGTGCGGCTTCTGGTATTGGCGACCTTGGCCGTCGCCCAAGCGCAAACCCCAAAGGACCCAACCTGGGCCGAGACAGGACGTTTCCAGGTTTGCAGTTTCCTCCAATCACCAGTGTCAGGTAAGTGTCAAGGGCCAGGAGCTTTGCTGATATTTCCACCTTATGAATGTATGTTGGAAAGAACTTGCCTGAAACCATCCAGAGCTTTGGTCACCTCATCCAAATTCTGTTGGTTTCTTCAAACATGGTAGGGTTGTAGGAAAAAATTTGGAAATTTATGAGTCAAACAAAACAACATTTTTCAACGGCTTATCGCTGTTTGATATCTCCCCTTCACCGACAGAACTCCTCAGAGTCCACCTGCCAGGAATTCAAGGCATATGAAGACTTTAAGAAGGAGGGTTGAGGGGGGCGGTGCAGAAACGGATTACATAGTTTTTTTGTTTCTCGTGCTTAATCACCTAGATATGCGTTTTCCTATGGTCATCGTGTATGAATTCACCTGAAAGTGCCACAGGAATTGCATCAAGAAGGTTGGGATGTGTTTTTGCAGAGGACATGCTGAACGCAGGGAAGGGAGCAACAAACTTTTCAACCTTCTCAAAGGCACAGGACTTGGGATACTTGGGATATCTAGGACCTTGGGAGGTGAGGGAAAACAGCAGGAAGACTGTTGCACAAAGGTTGAAAGATTTGGAAAGACTTTTGCCTCCAAACAATATGTGACTCGTGTGGAAGATCGGCGGAACCTTCCAAGGTTGTGTCACGTTGTTTGGTTGGGAGGCCTGGGAGAAGTACCAGCACTTTACGGAGTATCTCAGCAAACAGGGCAGCGACTCTCCAGTGGGTTTCCATAAGTGGATGCCTCAGTTGCAGCGTGGCATGTCACCATGGAAGGGACACTAATCAAACCTTTGGCCAAAACGGCTGGGGAAAGGTTTCCATGTTTGTCATTTGGCCACCCCAACCATCCAGGAATCCAACCTCTGAGTGGCTTGAGGTTCTTGACCGATTACCAGCAGTACATGGATTTCAGCCATTACATGGGAAAAGGGCTTCACCAGCAGATGGATTCAAGCACCCACTTCAAGGATCTTTCTGGGGCGACCTGGGCCAAGAAGCAGATCACACGAAGGGAACAATTTCAACGTTGAGGGGTCTTAATGACTGGGCATTTCAACCCATAAGAGAAGATACGCAAAGTGATTGGGTTTGAAGTTTGAAGGATAAAAATTGAAGACTTCTGCAAGGGTTCTTGAAGCACCATTCCATGCTTCTAACTTCTAATCCCAGCCCCAACCCCAAATGTCAGAAAAAACAAGAAAGCAATTAATGGTCTCTCTTAATTTCTGTCGGTTTAAGATATCAACAAAGGACATGATATGACCATCATCCTGAATCGTCCAGGATTTCTTAGACTTCCAGAAGTTCCTGGAGTATCGGTCACATGGCTGGGACCCTCGGTGGTGATGGTGGTGAAGCGCCTCCAAATTGACTTCATCGTGGTGCCACCGTGTTCCAATTAAAATGTTTTTTCTTTTTTTTCCGTTTGGGCCAAAAGGTAGCTGAAGAAAAATTTGGTTTTGGTTTCGGGATAAATGATGTCACCTTGCTTTCTCATCTAGTCATCTTGCTGAAACAAAACAAATTGAATCAACTGATTTTGGGCAATTCCAACTTTGGGAAATTGAAATTTGATAAGGTGAACCTGGAGTGCCAAAGCAGTTTGCATCTTTTCAAGCAGGTCCCCGTGGGGTTTGCGAGTGAATTTTTTGGGGGGGATTGGAATGTGGCAAAAAGGGGGCTGCTGGGGACAGCTATCTCTTGCAAGTCATGGCTAGGGGTACTTGTGATTCCGGAATTGCTGCCCAAATGCAATAGGAGTTTCGATTCGTTGATGTTTTATGAGATTCCTGTAGTATGTGCTGTTCTGTACAATCTTGTGACTCAGGACTGTTTTTTTAAAATTGATTTGCTGATTGGCCAATTCTTTTCCGACTCTCTTGTCACCAGATTCTCCAATGGTATTGGCAGCGGACAAAGGACGGGGAATGCAGTGTGTTGCGATTGAAGTCGCTTAAAGAGTCAGACAGTCAGACCTGTATGTATTTCTATATAGATAGATACCATAAACGCGTTTATGTGAACAAAATCGTAATTTGTGTATGTAACACCTAGAAACAGATTCTTTGCTCTTCTTTCTTGGTTTTGTTCTTACATTCCCTTCACGCAAGCTTGTCCTGTTTTGGAGGCCCGTGCGCGTGTTTGAAGCCACTCTTTATGACCATGGCTTCGCAACTTCTATTTTGTCCGCTCTCTCTCTCTCTGTAGATGAGTTCGGGTTGAATATGCCAATATGTATAATCAATGCACCTTTGATGCAATTTGCTTGGCTCCTGTCGTGCGTAACAACGCCTTCTTTGGTCCTTCCCCTCGTAGAATTGCAGCAAAAACGTGCAAATTTCTCCTCGGCCAGCATGCCTACGTGTGTGGGTGCGGTTGCCACTAGAATTGACTTTTTGACCCACACCAGCTATGTATTTTACGTGCATCCGACATCTTGCATCCGTGCACCAACCCGAAAACTAACATGTCCCCTAAAATAGGGGCCATTTCAAAAGGAAAGTAGTCTTCCAACCAATATTCATCACGGGACATGTTAGTTTTCGGGAGTGTAGAACCAGGTCTTCTCAGCCTCAGCAACTTTTGAGCAGCTATTCATCAGGTTTTTTTCGCTCTGGGCGCTCTGTAGGGTTTGTGCACAGAAAAGACATACTGGACCACACGTGATGTAGCACCACAAACCAAAACACAATTTGCAGCATGGGAAAGCGTTCAGAAGTTCGAAACGACTGGAGAAATCACAGATCATTAGTGTATTCCGAAACGCAGTGAATACTGCATCTTAGCATGTTTCGGCTAAACAGATGCGGTGCTTCATTACGTCTGTTTGGAATGTGGATATGAATGCATGCATTTTGCTGTGAGTTTCCACTCAGCATGATGGGGTGTGGAAGAATCTCCGAATCTACAACTTTGATAGTGTAAGAGCATTGCCCAACCTGGTTCCATTTTCTGACCTTGACATGTCGTGTATACATATAACTTGACAAGAAATGTATAGATACTTGTGATTGAATCGCCAAAGAGGACCCATGTCCCATCTTAAATTCTACGACTGAATGACAAACCTTTAGATGGAACAATCAAATGGTTTGCACATTTTCCTCGTTTCACTTTGGTGTGGGGTCCGAGCCAAAAAACTCCGAGACTCCTCGGGATTTGGTGGCTATGCTGGACAATTCGTGGGGACCCAAGTGCTTGGTTTCAGACTTGTGCCCAGAAACTTCAAGGCAAGGAGTCTTGTCACGAAANCAGCTTTCGTTCACCCCGCTGCACTCAAGTTTTTCATGAGAACGACCTCAAAGGAACCCATTTCCAAATGCTTGGGAAGCTTTTGGTGATCTGAATTCTCACCAAAATGGGCCGACATTCAGTCCGATAAATTGTAACAGTGGGATGATTCCTTTCACTTGATGACCAGAAGTCCTCATTCTGGAAACCTGGTGGTGTATGGTGTGCACAGATGCACCAGACCAATGCAACATTTGCATACGAGGTCCCCAGTGACACCACAGAAGGCGGACCAAAAGGTCGGTGCGGGCAGTGAGGGTTAGTGTCATGTTTTTGGTTCTCTGATATCTGTATCAAACAGATGGATTTTTTTGGGACGGCTTTTTTGAAGCCAGAGCTAAAAATAAAGGTTGGGGATGCTGGTCTGTCCTTGTGCAAGCGTGTGTTGGGGAAGGTGGTTTGTCCGGTGTGACCAGCGACTTCAAGCATTACATGGTGCGAAGCTCAGGGTGGCATTGAGAATCAAGTTTTCTTAGGATTTCCAGCATTTTGATGCTCATGGCGCTTAGTCCAATGCATTGGCTTTTAAGCACTACTTCAAGCGCTTGGAGCAAGAGTCAGAGCTAGACCTCAACATATCCCGACCCAACATCTATCTCTATGTTTAGCACTGTAGGACTATTCCAAGTACATGACCATGTTCCACAAGTACACCAAGAAGGCTTCAGAGGGTGGGTCAGGTCACACGTTTGAAAGGCATTGACACCTTTTGAAGTCGCATGTTTGATGGCTAGTGAAATTTGATCAATCTCAGAACTCTTCTGGATCCATCACCTGGTTTCAATCAAGTTTACCAAAAGTCCAATTCGCCAGTGCAGCTTGTTGCGCTTGTGGCAGCTTTCTTGCAGGATTGGATGTCCGAATGGCAGCAGTTTCAAAATCAGAGCATGCAGCAGCAGAATGTGGTCACCTCAGTCACGGATACGAGAATCGCGACGAACTTCCCGTAGGAAAAAACCCCGAGTGGCACATTGAGATTCTCCGAGAACTGCCACAGTTTTTGATCTCAGCGGCTTTGAATCCTGACCTTAGTACTTTTAAGTCGAAACCAAGCATGATGTGAGGGGTTTGGTTGTACTCAGTGGTTCCCAATTTGTTTTCCCAGAGTTCTTCATTGTGACTGAGCCATGAGTGTCTCGGCTTCCATTGTCTCAGTGTCCATTCAGGTGCCATACAACGCCAAGGATTGTAAGACCGAAGAGCAGCTGAAGCAATGGTGCCTGGGTTTAAAAGCCGAGAAGTGTAGATGGGTGGTTAGCCGTAAGCATATTCCCATCACCAGAGATATCGGGCTGTTTGTTTTAGATACAGGGGTGTTTTGTGTCTAACTAGCATTTTGAGTAGTTTGGGTGCGTGGGACGTGAAGAAAAGATGTTGAAATGTAATATGTTCGAAAGCGGGAGATGACCCTTAACCTTGCAGCTGTTACCCCCTGGCTTAATAAAGGAATGCATGGACTGCAAGCGGCCAGTGTAAAGCGGTAATATACATCAAAAGCAGTAGCTCTCAAAGACACAGGAAACGGATTGACAGTCAGCCCACATCCTCCAAGAATCGGTTCCCTGACATTTTGATTTTAGATGTTTTTGGAAGGTGATACGATGATTCTTGTCCAAAATCACTTCCCTACCCTGACATTTGGCTTGGCCCATTCGTTGTGCGATGGAGCATTGTGCAACTTTTGCGCAGCTTGGAGACATCTCCTCCGCTGTTGAGTTGGCTGATCCAAGGCGCGAGAAGCAGACTGGTATTGCCAAGCAATGGATTCCTGACGATTATCAGGCGGAGTCAGTGTGGGGGAGAAAAAAAACATGGAATACACGATGGTGGACAGGTAGGGCAGGATGGTTTCCCTCCACAAGGTGAGATCCATCCGGATCCATCCAATGACCCTAATTTGAACTTTCAGCTTTCAACCAGCAAGTTGCAGCTGTCAGGGACCCACACTTCAGAGCATTGACCAGGCTGAGTTGGCTGGAAAGCTGTGCAAAAACACAAGTTTTAGGGTGGTTTCAATTATTGGTGACCCAACTTCAGATTTGATATGCCATCATGCCCATCGGAAAGGACTACAAGGAGAACTTGGACCGTATCAAGAAGGGTCCAAAGGCGATCTCTGTGGGGAAGGGAGGGATTTCATACGATTCCTACCAAGCTTTTTCACACTGCTATTGTCAGAGCACCACCTGTCGAACAACGAAGGTCTCCGGTTTCAGTTTTTTTCACCGCAAGGTGGTTGCGACGGCGGCCAGTGACCCCAACGAGTTTCCATTGACTTTGATCAAGGCAACGGTGGAAGATGGAGGAAATGCATGGAGGTCTGGAGTCTAGAGGTTTGAGAAGAAGCAAAAGCGTGAGGATACCAAGCTTTACAGCTTTCCTAGATAGGGGGGATACACTTCAAATTGATCAAACTGGTGAAAACTCGGATAAAACTCGGATAAAACCGAAGTCATCCACGACTGGGTTGTTTTCGATAGGCGCCGGTGGCCAGCTTGAAGCCAGCTGTGGCGGTTGCCGCACCCAGCACGGAGGGTGCCCGAAAGGCCCAATCGGTCACCGAGCTGGTGGTCTGGGGCCAAGAAAACCACAGGGTAGCTACAAGATGAAGAGCTTAAAACATAGCTAAACATAGGATAAGGAATGATCAAGATGGCTGAATTGGAAGAACATTATATTTACATCAAATGAATAGTGAAATTTTAAAATAATTTGTGTTCAGAAATTATGGACATGCTTCAAAATCAGACATTTTGGTGGGTGAGGATGCATGAGTCATGGTTTCAATCTACACTGATGGTTTGGATTTCCGATTTCAATCGATTTCTGAGCTTTGGATACTAAACTATGTATTATATTATGATATTAATATATACATAAATATAGACATTCTATATGATCTACACATATTATTTATACATATCTATTATTTATATTCCATGGTTTCTACAGATAGAGATCATATACGATTTTTACAGATTGTCATTACATTGATGATTCCAATTGAGGCCTGGCGGGGACGTATGGGTGCTTTAACAGGCAGCCTTCCCAAGGAGGTGTCCACCGTCACCATGGGAGTGGGAGGTTAGCTGAAGTATACAGTATGCCTTACAAAAAACAATGGAATATGATTGCTTTTGCAGGTACACCTTGCAAGGAGTTGTTGGATGGCCAACAGACTTGAAATGGAGGGGACTCAAGATCGATGGCTATCGGGCCAAATCGGACTCCTTTCTTTGGGCAAACTTATTTACGTTCTTTTTTCTGGAATTGGAGTACAATATGGATGTCCGCGATACGCATAACGTTCTGACTTTTGGGTTCTTTTTGACGTTTGGTTCCTTCATACTTTCATGGCAGGAGCAGGCCCAGTGGGACCACGTCTTCGATGGCGAGATGAAGGCCCAGAAACCCTCTGTTAAGGAAGCATGCCTGCTTTTGGCCGTTTCAGTCATTAAGAAGATGTGATCTTCTGATGAACAAAGCCTGGTTAAGAAACCATAGGCGATTCAGAAACCGGGATTTAGAAACTACGGGTAGGAACTGCCGTTCAGGAACTATGGTTCATGTACAAAGGTTCACTATGGCTCGAGAAAGATCTCCAACGTTTTCGCCCACTTCGCCTTCTACTAGTTTGTGGTACTCTAAAGGAATGTGAAAGCTGCAGGAGGCATTTTGTAAGAGTTCAGCATATGTCATTCTACGAGCATCTGTGCAACTGTCATTATATTCAATCATTCTCACCCTTGGGCTTGGATCGGTATGTCATTTTGCTAAAAGCCATGTGAACATTGAATTGAAGAGATTTTCACAACCCACCCATCTGGTTTTTACCGGCAAAGATGTGAATGCTCAACCAAAAAAATCCTTCCCTTTGGATTCTACTAGATGGTGGTATACCATACACACATGTATGTGAGTGGATTTCAACAAATTTCTGGGCACATCGTTTTGGTCGAAACATCGACCTCTTCCGCAAGATCGCCCAGGCAGCCTTCCATCGCCTGAAGATGGGAACCCACCAAGGAGAAGAGCAAGCTGCACCAGAGGTGTTGGTGGAGAAGGTGCATCAGCCATTAAAGTTGGGTTTTTTGAACAAACGATCCCAACCAACCGATGTGAAATTCTGAGAGTGAACCATTTTCCTACTGAGGATCAATGAATAATCGAACGTGACATGATAACAAAAGCTGCAGTAGTGTATTTGGTAAAGGGATTGATTTGGGGTAATTTCGCTCATGCAACCACAATTAACATTTGCGGACCTAGGATGCGCAAATTGTTCCACAAAAGTTGAGTGGAATAACAAAATTGATTGACTTGACGAAATTTAAGTGCAAACTATGATGGCAAAGATTCCAAGGTCCATGCATTTTTCAGGCGACCTGGCTGCTTGGATGTCTGATTTTTGGAGGCGCCCAAGAGCGGCATGTTAGAGTTGAGCCGAACGATGCTGGCCTGGGATCCCGGGATGTAACTGATTTGGGGTGGACGTGGGTTTTTCCTATGGTTGCCCTTGTGCCAAATGGAAGGTGAAATCCTGAAAAAAAACACATCTACCTTGGTCACGTCAGGAAAGAAAAGGTGAGATGAATGGCTGGTATCTTCCACTTCTGAATCCAAGGTTGAGTACATGAGTCCATGACATCATGTGGATGGATTGTATAAATTTACAGAATTTTTGCGAAACAGTACGCAAGTAACCTTTCAAAGTATGGCAGTATTACCGCAACCCGCAGGTTCTAAGTGATCCCAACTGGTGGGTTGGTTGATGGTGGAATCCACCTAATTTTTTGTTGGATTTTCCAAGCAGGTCTTTGTGGTGAGCTTCAGTATCCCTGTAGCTGGCATGTACGTCTACCGGGCAGTGAAGCAGGTGGGGTGGTGAGACTTGAGGCCTTTTTCGATTGATGAAGTTGAGGCTTCCTCGGGGATCCAACAAAGAAAAAGATTATGTGGGAGGAAAACGCCTATATCATTGGCTGACTCTTGCGGAAGTGGAGCTTGAAGAAGCTCAAGTTTAGAAGTTGATGGTCAATTTGATGTACAGTAGATTTGAAGTGAGTGGTGGTTAAAGCGGTGAAATCTCTGAAGTAGGGATTTAGTCAAAGTGGTTGCTTTCAGATGGTCGCCTGGTAGTGTAATCATCCCTAAATCAATGTCACTGCTAGCTCAGTTACTTCTTTCGCCTTGCAATTAACACTTCATTTTATTATTTCCAAGCAATCATTGCACATATTTATATTTGCTTCTTAGTACGTCACATCTACATGTTGCGCTGGATTTCTTTCTTCATTCAGTGCTGTTTACATATGTCTTTCGATGTCTTTCCTCATCGTTGTTTGACCACAGAGAACGTTTCAGAGCACGCAGGCTACTCAAAAATTTCATACTGTACCCATGATGGACGGTGCATTCCTTAAAGGACTTGGGCTGTGTAAACCCATGTATATATAATACGGCAAGATTTCTACTATCAATTCATCTAGGACTCCAGCCATCAAGAGCATGTCGAGAGTGCACCCATCACTCCTCAATATATGATTTTTACCCAGTCCAAGAGATGCTTCACATGGGCCTGACTTAGACTCGGATCCTAGCAAAAAGAGAGAGAGAGAGAGGGGGCCCCGTCAATCAATCATCATCAATTATCAAGCCAAGAGTAAGGGGTGTACTTATATTTGGGTGTTTCCTTAAACGGTGGTACCCCCAAATCATCCCATTTTAATAGGGTTTTCCATTATTTTCACCATCCAATTTTGGGGGCCCACCCCTATTTTTGGAAAACCCCCATATATCCACTTACCCTCCCTGAAACTAACAGCAATTTTGCCCCTGAATTCATGGATGGTTTGGAAATGGGCACCAGGCCTCCGTGGGTACCGACTTGGATGCTGCATTCCTAAGTCTCGGCTTGGATTCCCTTGGAATCCGGAATCGGGGGTGAGTTGGAGGGGTTGACGGTACAAAACCCCTTGGCATTTTACATGCTGGTTTGGAAGCTGTTGAATTGGATGGGTTGAGATGGTAACGAAATTGAGAACTTGTAAACTTCATGCTTTCAAACATGTTGACATCTTTTTTGATGGCTACAAGCAGCACCGGATCCTTGACTCCTTCACTGTGAATCGAGGTGAACCCTAAGATGTGTCCATTGAATTGTCCAGGGTCCCAAAAGGAGGGGCTCTGAAGGTGATGGGTGGTGTCCTGGAAATGTTAAGGGTGCAACTCAATTTTTTAGAAACGTATAGTAGTCGGCCCAAGATGGCCCGATGACAAGGTAAATTTCAAGGTGTTTGAATTCCCACGAAAGAAGCAACTTTTTTCAATGGTAGTCAAGGGTCAAGGATGGCTCAACTTGATGTTGGCAGTAGAGATGTTGGCTTGTTTCAAAAAAAGGTATCCACCTGCAAGCCAACACTTAGGTCTCCATTTTGCAGGTCAGAAACTCAGGAGGGTTTCCCCTTTAAGAGATGTTAAACTCACATCTTTTAAGGGCATCATGTTTGTTTGGGTGAATGGTGGAATGATGTTGTGCAGGTGAGGTCCCCTTTGAAGCACAGCTTGGCAGTGAATTTTCTGCGCCCGGCACTTTTGTTGTGGGCCTTGGGATTCCTTTGTTCGAGACTTGGGAGGCTCGATTATGTCATAGATCCGCATTCCAAGTTGGTATCCCTGCCATTTTTGCTCCTATGAAATTCCGTTGAAACACAAGATCTATGATTTTAGCAAAGGCCCAAAGACGTAAACGGACCCCCCTGGGATTTTTTTGAAGAAACGATATTTCAATGCCTTTTGCGAATCTTGATTCGCAAAAACTGATCTTTGACGCAGCCGTCTTTTTCACCCTTCACTTTTTTGGAACCGAATCTGGATTTTAATCCAAACTTTGGAGCTTTGGAGAAGCCATGATGTGAAAAAAATACGAATAGAAATGCTGGGGTTCTACATGCCAAGGAGCTTTCGAAATAGAACCTTTGACTTCAAAAATGCATGGTGAGTGAAGCCCCTCAAATCTGATCTTCCCGACCCCCTGGCCGCAGTTGTGCGATCTGGAGGATGCTGGTAGGATGGGAGCAGGAGCATGATAAATCACTTCTTGTGTTTGGTGCCTTGAAGATACAGCCAACGTCGTAAAGTATCTGACATGTAGAGAAGAGATCTGAGATATGCAAACATACAGTAGATCATTTGTATTATGCATTTGTATTGTATCAAATCAAAGATATCTTTTCTTCCACATCGTCAACAAGAAAATCTGCATACAGAACTCAAAGACGACCCGAAAGAATCGTCATAGTATTGATCTACCGAGGTCAAGACTCAGTATCCTATAAACGACCAATCGGGAATTTCCACGACCTCAAAGCTCAACTTCTGGGAGAAGCATCCTCCGCTAGTTGGGGGCAGTTGCGACTCGTCGCAACCAACCGGCGTTTTGCAATGTCCACCGGCGGACCGTTGGGTGAAATAGCGAGCCCATGGAGCTCAGAAATGCAAGGGTTTTGCTCATGCCAGGTGAGTTCCAAGGGCAACGAATCCAAAATCTGTGCATTCACATCCGGGGCGTATTTTCAGTACAGAAGTCATGTTGAGGCTGTTGAGGTATTTGTATCATAGGACTCTACTAGCAATCACCCTTCGTGGTGGAAATTGCGTCGGCCTGGCAAAGCCCAAAAAAAAACAGGCCTCATAGGTCTCCCATTGTGACTCTTGCCCAAGAAGACAACAGTGAGATGCGGAAAGTTAGTTTTGGCTTCAAAGGTGGGTTTTTGGAATTGTTTGGGTACTTTTTGGAGTCTTGATAAAATCATCTTAAAGATCACTTTGTCTTTAGAGTCCAGACATTCCAAAACAGTCACAGTGAATCAATCGACCATCTGCACCAATTGCCAACATGGGGAGGGAAGATTTGGGAAGATGACCAAAAAATAATAAACACTTCATCACTCCGCACCTTGCCGTGTCTTCTTGATGCACCTCCCACAATGTGACGGCGCCGTTGCAGCAACGTTGTGATGTACATTGGCTCGAGCGTGCTCGGCGGACCGTAATGTGGGAGGACAAATGAAAGTGGGGTAGGGCTTGGGGTCATGGTTGGGTCGGCGACTTGTTATACAGAATGTTTTTTGGCATATGCATATATATATATACATATACATTTTTTTTTGACATAGTATACGATATGTGCAAATCTAATACAATATACACACAGCATACTCACTCAGCCAATTGCCAACCTTTAAAGTTTGGGGAATTATGCATAACTGATAGAGCAAAGGCAACGTTTAAACAATTATTTCATAGCTCTACGGACGTAAGCACATAATCATGTTCTTGATTTGCTGTAGATAGGTTTGACCCGATCTTTTGGTGTGATTTAATACCTTCAGATAAGGTGGGTACACATGCAGAAACCAAGGAGTTCGACTGCTACCTGCAACGCGCACCAAGATTACATACCGCAAACATCCATGCCATCGGTGTGATTTAGCTCATATGATGGGTTGTTGACATTAAATGGTGCTTTTCCACTTTCCCCTCCAACAGCACTCACTGCTTCCATCCCTTCCCATTTCAACGTCAATTTTCGTTTCGAGATCCAGTTTTTCGCCAGAGCTGTAGCCGTTTGACGACAAAAATCCCTCCACGGCACCGGAGCGATGTGGGCCTGGCTTTGGGATGCAAGAACACCTGTAGCTCCAAACACGCCAAAGCCGCGTTGGTGCAGTGGCCCCTTGGTATCAATGGGTAGGGTGGCACCTTTGAAACGAGGTCCGGAGTAGTGAGTGCAAGGTGTTTGTTTTTCCTGAAAGATTTCAACAGTATGGAATTGTGGGACCTCACTCCATATCAATCATCTAGCTATGCAAAGTCTGGCGATTGAGTACCGGGGCAAAATCTGATGCAGTATCCCAAAAAACTTTACAGATTAGAGAGCTGGAGACCACGAGCAGGGCATAAATGGTTCTTAGAAACACCCAAGTAGACCCACATTTAGGCCGAAAACAAGCAGTGAAGGAAATTGCTCCCAGGCATTGCCTACTTGAGACTCTATAGCTTGTCATGTTCAAGATCGACCTTGAATGATTGTTTGTAGGTTGCAATACGATCTGTAAGTGGCTGGCAGGATATTAGCAGATCATTCAACTAGTTGGACTGGTAGCACAGGTGGCATAGTCCAAAGATCAGAAGCGCCTCTGCACAAGTTGGCACCAAGACCCCCCTGGCCACAGCAATATATATCCATCAAAGTTCCACAGCAGAACAGACATTGACATCACGGCCAAGGTATCCTTTTAAGTAGCAATGGTTGCGTGATGAGTTTGTTGCTCTTCAACGGGTTCTAAGGTGATTGGCGGCAACAGCAGTACCTCCTCCCTGCAGAGATGCGCCGAGCGCATCCCCCTAGGTCAGAGATGATTGGAATGGGTTGCTCGTGAATGAATATGTACAAACACATTCAGGAATTCGGTTTTTGTTATACTGAAATGACAGGAATCGCTTGAGTTCTGGCCATGGTAGCATCAAGTTCTAGCGGAATGAAGCCTGTCAAGACGTTCATCTTTCTCGTTGCTAGGTGGCCACGACCAGAGGTCCGTTCTTCGGATTTTCGCGAGGACTTGCGGACACACTTGGCGGACTCTGTGTCCAGAACGAGGGCCGGGAACGACTATGAGTATCCATATCATCCATTTATTTATCCATGCGGAGGGTTCTTTAGGAATGCTAGGATGACCATTCCGCACATCAGGAGTTTAGGCCAAGAGTCCTTTCACGCCAATAGGCCTTTCACATATTTCCTTTCACAAGACATACATGTGAAGTTGCCAGGCCACTACTAGATGAATTGGAAATCCATGCGGGCCTATAAACGGCCATCTTTTCTTGATATACGGTCGGAGTTGTCACCCAAAGGTGGATCTGTTCCCTGTTCCTTTGCCTTGGTGCAGGAGTGTTACATGTACTTGCCAGACGTGAGGCAATGGATTTGCAGCAGCTGTTCTTTGGCCAATTTGTTGGAAGAGGACTTCTGTCGTGGCTGTGGGTGTTCCTTGGCCTAATGCAACAAAGTGACAGAGATGACGAAGATGAATAATGAAGATGAATGTTGCTATGGAACTGGTTTTGAAACATGTTCCGATTTGGGATGCTGTGGTGATGCCATTTTCACTGATTCATGGCACTGTTTCACTTGGAACTTGGGTCTGTTTGCAACCTGCAAGGCATGTCATTTGCTGCGCGGCAGCACAGAGAGGAGGAACAAAGGCAACAGGATCTGGAACGAAAGGATGGGAGGGAAGCTGGGAATATTTGAAGGGTTTCTGTGAGTGCTTCTTTTCCATTTGATGATTGAAAGCATTCGAAGTTCTTTCCAACAACCTTTGGAACAGAAATTCCACAACTTCTGCCAGCAAATGGCTTCTGCCATCCTGTGGGGTCGCATCCTTTTTCAACCGCCAGGAGCGCGCTGAAAGGGGCCAACTAACAAAGAGCGACGTGAAGTATGCTTTCCGTGAAGGTCGTAAGATGCTTCCACCATTGAGGGGCTATGAGGTCGGATGAAGGGTTGATGTTTCATGGCTGGTGTTTCCTGGTTGACGTGGAGGTTTTTCCCCCAACATTTTGCTCAAAATTGCCATGAAATTTGGGACTCAAGGAGCCCAGAAATAGTGGGGTGCAAGGCATCCTTGCAAAAGATTTTTGGGGAACAAATCATTGAGTACGGTATGTTGATATCTATCTTGTACCACACATCTCCTGTTGACGACGACTGTCGTAACTCCTCAGGAGATGCCAAAGAAGTACCGGGATGCCAGCACGGATGAGGTTGGTGGAGCTGGGATCTGATGCCATAAACCATGGAAATCATGGAACTGTAAGGGTGAGGCCTGTGATCCATGAAGCAGAGATTGGGAGACATTTTTCCATTTCGGGATTCATTTCCATGTCCATTTTTGAAACCTGTTTGAGCTTTAAAATGGAGATTCAGTGAATTTAGTGTAATCTGTCACATCTGTCAGATAATTTGATGGAACATTTCAAAGTTGGAGCTGGCAGAATCGTACCACCTTAATGTCGTTTTCAGCGTTGATCCCGTCGACGTTCCATCCCAGTCCTACATTAACTTGTTGCGCTTTGCGGCCTGGAAAGCTGGACATCAAGCACAATTCTGAGAGTTCGGTCGTTTCTTTTGCCAAGGATAGATTTTGGAAACGTGCTTCAGAGTATTTAAATTGTGTGACATTGTGACATCGTGTATCTGAAGTTCTAAGGATGTAGAATTATGTGTCGTTTTCCGGGGGGATGATAGGAGTAGATTCTTTTGTTTGCTTGGATTTGTCCTCGCTTTCGGATGTGCCAGCATCCAGCATTGTTGTTCCCCAAAAGGGGTTTGTCAGAAGAAGTGCTACGATTCATCGTCAAACATCACCGTCGATTCTTAGATGGCTTACCATCCCACCTTTAGTTACCATCCCTTAATGACTTGTGGTGAAGCTCATCCAAACTCTGCAGACCAATGTCTGTTGAAACAGCTTGTGCATAGCATTTTGTGTTTCCCAGGTGGCAAGATATGGGCCCCATATATGAGATGATTTGGAATCCCTGAAACTTGCTATCATCGTCTTCACCCCCTCTGAGGTGAAGATGATACCGATTTCACACACCAAATAGAAGTGTGTACTACTTGCTAATTGGTTTCCAAAACCTGGCAAAATATAGATCTGTTGCTTAGAGTTTTTGCATGCCATGTGCTCTTCGCAAAGTAGGCTTTGAGGGAGCAGGGAAATCTAGCCATTGAAAAGCCACTTGGATTTCGACACCTTAAAATTCGTCCTGTGAGGACTTCGCAATTTAGTCTTTGGAGCGATTCAGCTTTGGCATAAATCGGGCCGAAGCCACTAGTTGTCTGAAGATTGATAGCTGCAAGTTGGAAAGAAATGGAATCTCTGCATGGTTCGCAAAGTAGGAGTTTCTTCGTTGGAGCCAGACGTTATTTATTACCTCCACCCTGGGACCGGGTAAGTTATGATGTGTCACAAATAGGACTTGACTCGTAAGCCATCAGCCCAATATGGATGCCTCTTCTTCCTCTATTCAGAAGTATATGATATCACTTCTGTACTTCTCAAAGGACTACTGATATGCTTGTGAGAGGGGTGCTCATTGAGGAGAAGTCACTCCTTTTCTTGTAGCGTTTTGCTTCAAGCGGTCGCCCCCTTTCCCAACAGAACCATTTGTTGCGTCTTCTCTCGCCGCAAGGGCGAAGGCTAGGGGATGGGTCCCGGGTGATGCAGTTTGTGGGCAATGCTTCCAAAGGAACTCCTGCAGGTTGGTGAACAAAATTTTTCATACTTTAACTTTAACCTTAAATGTTAGGAAAAAACACGGCTCAGATGGAATTTTTACCAAGGGATAAGACTAGGTGACTAGATGAGAGACTTTGTTTGGAGTTTTGGACAATTGACCACCTAGTGGGTGGTTCTCAAAGTTATGGGCTCCAAAATTGGAATGCTATCTACAAATATGAATCAAATTTCTACTTGATTTTTGGTGATTCTGAACGACTAGAGATAAACCCAACTGTTTCACAATCAGTGCCTTGAACTATGGGAATCCCAGCTGTCATTGGGGAAACATTCCAAACTGGGCATTTTGATGGTATATCGACAGAACTTTGCCACTGGACCGACTTAGCAGTGGGATCCACTATCCTATTGGGCCTTTTGAACAAGCAGCATCCAATCATTCACTTGCTTTCACTTGGTAGCAAAACTGCCATGAAGGACATAATTTTGTTATACTCATCTTCGCCAACCTGTTATCAGGTGCATCACATCGACTTTCGCTGCAAGACGATGTTGCCAAGATTCGGCTATTCCAACATGTTCGGGGCCGCAGTCGTTTCCAACACCGCTTGTTCAATTGGCACATTTTAGATGGCCTGGTCAGTCGCATCCCAAATTCTGAAGAGAAGGAAGAGATGAAACTCTGCATAATAAGCTGGTCAGTTGAAATTTTCATCCACTAAAGGTAGGACTTTTCATGGTTGAGATGTGTCCGAAGAGCCCTTGGTGGTCTGGAAGCTGGACATATGCCTCAACTAAAAGTTGACAACTATTGAGAGGAAAGTTTGAGTTGAAACTCGTTTGGATCCGTTTGGAGGTGCTATGTTAGATGGGACAACCAAGAAGTCTCGAAGACGGATATCTCAATGTCTGATGTGACTGTGAAAATATGCACATATTGACATGTGAATTAATACAATAAATAAAAATGTTTTTGAATTAGTTCAAAGCCAGCAGCTTATTGCAAGCCATCAATGAACGCAGCGGCTGAGGATGGGTCTTGACATGACCATGCCAATCATGGGACATAGGCAGAGCTTGGAAAGTTGGCCAGGGTTGTTGGGCCTGGCCAGAATGCACTGATTTTTCAAACTGGGCAAGTCAGAGGGTTCTCGAAGGAAAGAACCCAAACCCTTCAACCAGTCTTGGTTGAGTTTGATTGGATTGAATCATATTGACCAGGGCATCTTGGGATGTTTGATCAATCTCAATAACCACAGAGTTGCCGTTCCCCACGCGCCAGCCACAACACAACTGCATCACTGTCTGTAACTCAATATGGGATTTTTCAAGGGAGGTGCCTGTTGCATGGCTGAGGTCCTGAGGGATTGGAATCCTGTGTCCAGTCTGGCAGTGTTTTTTTGGAGCTTCCTCCAATCGTAGATCTTGTAGGAGGTTATTATCATTGGTACTCTACTAAGAATGCGCTCGTAGGAATGGCTGGCAGTTTTATGTGTCAGTCCTGGAAGACCATTGAAGGTAGTCCTCATAGACAAGTCCCTATGGATACTGTAGTAAAAAAACTCTTCTATTCTGTGCCGGGAAAACCAGATGTTTGTTTCAAAAACATGTGAACTGCATTCTGTTGGCTGGAATTTCAAGTTGATAGAAATGCTCTACATTTATATACATCTCTTCCAGCCGCGATTCATCTGTGAAAAGCATGACGATCCAATCCGACTGGTCCGACATGGCAATTTCATGTCCTGTGTTCGTCGAGGCTGAAACCATATTTGACGCAGGGCTCGTGCCTGCCAATGACAAATATGGAAGTGGTCTGAAGGCTCAGAATTTTCATGAACCAGCTTGTAAAAGGGTTAGGAAGACCCGAAAAAACCCAAGCAATTTGTAGATCTAGTGATCTAGTTAGGGTTGG
Organism: Breviolum minutum Mf 1.05b.01; assembly: GCA_000507305.1. Taxonomy (NCBI): domain Eukaryota; class Dinophyceae; order Suessiales; family Symbiodiniaceae; genus Breviolum; species Breviolum minutum. The sequence continues at coordinate 24,207 of DF243008.1, read as the reverse complement.
AAGATGAGGATATTGCCTTTTGGAAGCATTTAGTAACAACTTCATTAAAGATGGGATGATTATCCTCTTCAACCAGCGATCATTGTAAGAATACTTCCATGATTATGAGTCTGAGTCATCTGAGCTTTATATCATTTTGGTCTAAGGGTTTGTGGATCTCTGCGAAAAACCTCGGGTGGCTGGGAAGTTTCAGGTGGTTGACTCTTCACAGAGCTAGTGGCTACATCACTCCAACATTACCCCCTGAAAGGACCAGGAAACGCTTGCGTTTTTGTTTTGTAGGCAGAACTGTCTTACTCTATGGTGATCCAGGTCATGGACTTGGCATATGAAAATGCACATCCTGAATCATGTTGATTCTCCTGTCTAGTACAAACATCTGAATCGTTTGCAATATTGCTTGCAGAGATTTCCAGCAAAACACTTGGGTTGCGAGAATGGACCCAATGTCAATTCTATCAAGTGACCCCTTTCCATGTTTGTTGGGTGGATGTTATAGAGACTGCACCCCACCTCATGAAGTACAAGGTATGGTGATTCAGCAATTTTTCATACTTCGCATTTCACTCAGAACACTTCTAACTTGTTCAGAGGGACGGTTTTAGATTCTTCAACTCAAAAAATCATATCAGGATCCGTGCGGTTGGACCGTTGGATGCATGATCACATGTTTTTTTGTTGGATTTGGGCTGATGCTAGGCATCAAGGAACTCACAAGAAATTGACGTTTTCGAATGCTCTTTTTTTGGACAACGGGCCATGGTCAGAATCATTTCCATGCCCTCAAGGCTGGAGGATGACTCTGAGACTCCAAATGTAACATACTCCCTTCTTCTGTGAATGTTCTTCAGGAAATCCAAGCTCATGTTTGTGAATTTCCGTACCCTTGCTCACTACCTCCAGTCATGAAACCAGTGGAAAGTGGGTTAACGAAGACGAAGACGAAGCAAGTTTCCTGTAAAAGCAAGCCGGTCATTTTCCACTGGTTACCATAATTGTAGAAGGGCCCCTGTCCTTCTAACAGTCTCAAAACCATCATTGCCCTCTCTCTCTCTCTCACTGTATACACTTTGATTATATCAACTGTTGATGTAGTAGTCTCCCTATGCTTCAAAATTCTTGGTGAAAGAAATCTTGATCGTTGGCACTTTTTTTTCCGTTTCAGAAATTTCACCATTTATCATCTAAGGCGGCCATCCTGGACAGCTGCGATGCCCGTGCTCGAATCGCAGAAGCTCAGGCGCGAACTTCAGAATCCCAGACCGAACAGACTGGTGTAATTAGTCTAATCAGTCAATCTGTTGTTTTTATTTCTTTAGTCCAAGACAAGAAGACAAATCAGCTGTGAGGTCGCACAGTTGCTGCAGTTGATGGAAGTGAACCAACACAACCAGGTGTGGGGATGTTCGATGATGGCAAAAAAGTCAAGTGAGTGATACTTAGGCGAGACAATTTTTTGGCGTTGGTAGTGAAGTGTTAGGATTCACCAATTCACCAATTTCACCCAGATTTCTCTCCAAATTCTTGGGGGAATCCTTAACGAAAACTGCTGATTGTGGCCCCGGCAAGTTGGCAAGGCCCAGGGCTTGCTGCCCACTGGAGTGAACCCAATGTTTGGGGTCCCCAGGAAGAGATGTTTTTTTTAGTTGCAGTGGAACCAGATGATTTTGTTTCACAGTTTCGAGGTGCCATGAGTTGGCTCTTGATGGCTTCTCTTATCTGGGTGCTCAAAAATTTCTCTCTATCAAAAATTTTGGCGTTGAATGAGCTTCTTCATTCAATTAATGAGTTAATTAATTTTTGGGGTGCTTTTTTTGGAAGGTGTCAGTGATGTGAGTCGTCTTTTCTACGTGATTTTTTGTTTGAGAAAAAATGGGGAATCTGAAAAACACCAAGGTGGCAGGGCCGGAGCCGCCAAATGCCTGAGGTGAGGGAGAAAAAATCCAAAGCAACCCGAAATGCCTGGGTGGTTGGGGGTCAAATCATGGGGGAAGTTGGGACATTTCAGAAAAATATGTTCATTTTTGTTCCGTTTTATTTTTTGAAAACATCCCGACTTATGATCATGATGAAAAGTCTGAATGGTGCCTGTTTTTTTCTCGGGATTTTCCTTTGTAGATGTGACAGATCATGGTTTTGCATACTGCTTCCGTTTTAATTTAGACAAAACATACATAGCATGCTGCTTAATCACGAGAGAGGATATGCCTCAATCCCCTACAACCCTCATACCGAAACACTCAAGTTTTGAGCGCTAAAAATTGAAGAGATCAAAATGTAGCCGAGGATGGTTGTTCTTTTCTGAGGTCAAAACACTTGTGGGTGGCTAAGGGCAATGAAAAAGCTAGGTTGGTACAGGGCCTACACCCTGAAAATCTAGCATGAATACCAAGAACAACGGTTTGGAAGAGGCACCTTCTACCATTAAGTATTAAATATGGCTATTCTGGGTACAGGTTAGATTTCAGAGGTGTCCATGCGGGCCAAGCACCATCTACTTGAAATGCTTCCGCTTGTGGGCCCCTCGAGGCTCAGTTGCCGCAGCGTGCGCTGCAACAGGCGTTTGGTGGAGCATGGTCGTGGTCCCAGGTGATGAAAACCGAGAGCCGGACATTCAACTTGATGTTGGGTGATGTTGTGTTCCATAAAGGGAGTCTTCTTTCAAGAATGTATGGGGCTTTACAGGGATCCCCCAACAATGCCCCACCCCAAATCTGACGATCTTCCTGTCCCCAAAGCAGCATGACCTTGCTGGGATCCACCACTGCCATCTGGTGCTATCCAGGTCCGAACAAGAGAAGATGCGCCAATATGAGTTTGAAGGACACTCGGGGTCATGGGTTGAAAGGTGTTCAAAGTCGTTGCTCGGATGATTCCAAATCGGAAGAGATAGGCACTTGATGATTTGCCAACATGTGAGCACAGCACTCGACCTCTTTGATTTGCTAATCTTAGTGGGGATTCTTTTTTAGGAGTTGGAGGAGTCCGAAACAGCCTCTAAAAGGCAGTTTGGGGCGATACAGTACCCAACAAATGTTTCAACACTCGACCTCGCTCACTCTTGGGAGTTTCGATCCGTCGCAGGCAGTCAGACTGGCAGCCAGACTGGCAGCGCCAGCGCCAGCGCCAGTGACGAAGTGGAAAGTACCCGCAATGGCCAGATCGAACACCACTTGGAGCAGGCAATGGGAACACTCAAATTGCAGGTGGTCAGTCCAGAAGCAAAATCTTGGTTGATAGTTGGATGTTTTAATCTAAACGTTGTACTCGTGCGATTGAAATGGATTGAAATAGATTGAACTAGATTAGATTCTCAAATTGTTCTAGATTCGACCCCTACAAATTGTAGGAAATCTCTATGAGCGGACCAATCAACCAGTGCAATAAGTTTCCCAGGATGATTTTGCTCAGTTTGAGTGGGTCCAAAGTGAAGTCTCCAGGAGCATGTTTAGGATTATAGGTGGCGTTTTCCCTTCGTTGTGGTCGTTGTCCTTGACAGGAACAACGCCGGCTTGCCAAGAAGTTGAGGCCGAAGCAAACCTTGCACAGGGCCTTAGTGGGGCCACAGGTGGGGTGTAAACTACCCAATGTCGGGATAAAATGAGCAAACAACCTGGACCTTAACCATCATATTTGATTCTTCGGATGGAACTTGACAACAGAACAAATGCTTTTTTGCATTAGAATATATGTTTGTTTTTGTTTCATTCACTCTTTAAGATCTTATCTACCAGTCACCAGTCTTATTGGTAGGATACTTTCACCCGGTGCTACGTGATGCTACAAGTTGCCCAAGGCGTGGATATTTGGAGGAGCTCCGCTCTGAGAACCCAAGGTTCGTCCGAGCGGGTTGTGATGAAAACATATCGATGGTAGCATCATGACTATATGGGCACTTTCCAAAAATAGGGGGTACCCCAAAAATGGATGGTTTCTAATGGAAAACCCTATTAAAATGGATGATTTGGGGATATCATTATTTTTGCACCCATATGTCATAGTATTGTTATCATTATCATCTTCATGATTTGTTTTTGATGACCAGCAGTTCCTTTTTTTAAAAAAGATTATACATTTTAGTGTTCTTGAACCAGCATCACCATCCATCACCTTGCAGCGTTCACAATCGTTGTGGCTTTTCGAGGCCACTTGTAAGGTTGGGGGACCGTCTGCAACGATATGTAGCCTTACTGTAGCTGATAAAGATGTATTTTGAATAAGGTTTGATACATGAAAACATATACACACGTATGTACATGTACATGTAGATGTAGATGTAGATGTAGATGTAGACGTATGTGTATGTGTATGTGTATGTGTATGTGCATGTGTATGGGTATGTGTATATGTCATATGTCATGTTTTTCATATTTTGTGTGAGGTTTGCAATCCTGCATATATTTCGACATGCGTAGATATACGTATTGATATACCTGTAGTTCGTAGCAATTGCCACTCATCACACATTTTTTTCGAAAAGAACGACGCTCCATCAGTTTTCCATGAGGGGACTGTCACCAGCGCAGATTTGTTTTCCCCAAACTTGTATACCAAATTTGCGTACGACTTGGTGACTCAATGCATGTTGGGATCATTGGTATGAAACAAAAACAACATGACTTTTTCAATCAAAAAGGGCCACAAATCCCACTATTTTTTTAATGAAATGGTTGGAAAAGCATCCTCAGGATCATTCAAGATGGATGAAATCCCCCAAACAATATTTTCTACATCGTATTGGCCCCAGGGGTGTCAGCTGCTTTATGTGCAGCTGTTTAGAGGTGCATCTTCATCGTGCGTCGCATCAACAAGCTTGGCTTTCGCTCCAAGAGTGCTTTGGAGAGTTGGGATTCCCCAGTTCTCAGGAGCCTTTTGCCATGGGGGCCATGGGTTTTAGAACCTTAAAAGAAACATAAAAAATGATGGGTTATTTTTTTGGTGAGGAAATTGCAAAGCCATGCTTGTGGAACACTTTTTTAACTAGCGATTGGGGGAAAGCCGTTTTCTACTGGGTCTACTTTTTGTTTTCCAAACTGTGCAATCGTCATACTTTGTGGGAAGGTGTTTGAAGGGGAACCTGGGGGACCAAAGAAGACCCTCCTGTGGAGGGGTCTGGGGATGCGGCATTGTGTGCGAATCAGGTCATTATTCCAAATTCGGCAAGGCGGGGTTTTCGACCTGGTGAATGACCTGGTGAATGCCTCCACATTTTGGTTCTATGAGATCATTAAAGGACCTTAGTAGTGCCATATATACTGCACCATTTTTGAAACATTTTGTTCTCGTGCTAATAATTGCAGTTCTAAGATGGACATGCAGAAGATAGAAAAAAATTAAATCCCTTTTGCATATTCCTTCACTTTTCCGCTTCAGAAAGCGGAAGCCACGCCACGATGGCAGGTGCTACAGGTGTGCGTGGCGCATTCCAAGGTTTGGGGGGAAAAAAACTGGATCGATCCTATCCCACCTTTTGGAAAAAAGTGAGCGACTCATGACATAGTCGTTTCAAAGGCCTTTTTCAGCCACCTAACGGTTAGAATCTAAAGATGCAGACCTCTGAAGTAGCTACTAAAATTGAGTGTTTTTTTTCTCCAAATGATTCAACTTCAGATGGTTGATTGCCAGGTGAAGCCTTTACCAAACTCCGGGCAAACTGCCAGGACACGTCCAGGCCGGTATGCAGGGAGGGACGTGTTGTGAGATACCCCAGTTGTGTTGCTCAACAGGCAACTTCGGACTGGTGGTGATGCAATCACCCCAGGCTGTGAAGAAGGTGGGGATATCAAAAGGTGTTGATGTGGATTGGAGGGGATCTCTTCGCAACGAGTTGAATTTTTTACATCTAGATTTATGTTTTCCTAGGGTGGCATGGCAGATTTTATGATGCCCTGATGTGAAAAGATGATTTGGTGAGTCGGGGACTTCCTAAAATTCCTGAATGTTGAAGTTTCGTCAGCCTTGATTGTCGGTAGGAGATGCAACAATCAATGTTTTATTCCACAGTTTGACATGACCAGGACATGCCTCTCCCAGCCCCCCCCTCCTGGTCATTGGTTCCGGTTGATCTCACTACCTCAGGTACTTGACAAGGCGCTGATGATGGGAGTTCACAGTGATCCATGGTACTGGATGCTGCACGCAATGGAGGGAAAATCCCCGTACGTGAAGATCATTTACAAAGGGGCGTATCATCCAAAACCAGATTTAGATCTATTGTAATGTAGCCTGCTGACCTTCACATTTTTTCTGTGCCTAGATTGCTAAGGCTCCTTTTTGGTAGATTCATTGTATCTGAATATGATGGAAATTGCCAACAAAATTCAGCCCAAAGTCGGATGCAGCCCAGGGCTCTGTTCATGTCATCGATGGCGTCGAAGTTTCTGTGTACCTTGGGACCAAATTGCAAAACCCAAAACGGGGTGTCCTGGCAGGGTGGTACCGTGGCTCCTGGTGAGACCAAAGGGTATTCAGCTATTGCCATATCTCCTGATTTCATTTTTTTGTTGCCTTTGATCCTTTGGCCAAATACAGCCCGCAATTCACCAGCAATATGATCATCGCAACATCTCCTTTTAATCCTGAAGAGGAGAATGTCCTCCTCCCCCCTCCTCCTCCTCCTCATCATCATCATCATCATCATCATCATCAACAACAACATCATCACCATGGTCTTCATGAGCAGAATTTGATGGTCTCAGCAGATCTGGGGAGGTTGTCTTTCAACAATCAGCTCTAAGGTTCCAAAGCATCTAGTCAACTAGCAGGAGGTGACTGAACGAACCCGTTGAAGCATCCAGAAGGTAGTTTGAATTAAGAACATTTATTGTATGAAGTTCTGCTGCAGTTATTTTCGCATTCATAGTTTATAGTTGTTCAGACTTTTATTTTATGAGATGGTCGAATTTGACGAGATAGAACTTTCTCCAAATCTGTCTAGGCACAAATACGAACCCAGCGGCCTGGACGGCATGGACGACGGTGAGAACGACAACGAGGCATTTAGCGACAGTTTGAAATGGTTGCCTATACAATCCAAATCAGAAGGGGTGTGTGAAGGGTAATATACAATGGCAATGGACCAGGAACGTGAAATGAGTATATACAGTATATATACAGTATATATATACATAACTGTGGTCATACATATGTATATATATATAATATGTACACGCTATATAGATACATGTAGGTTTCCTGGGCCCAATTTGAATAACCCCTTTGTGGTTTCAACTGTCAAGTTTGACTGGTTCCTGAACGCAGGCTGCAGAACTAATCCAGATGGCCAAGCATCAACTTACGCTTCTTGATGCAAGTTGGAGGTTGGCTGGAAGTTGTAAGCTTACCAGACTTCCTACCGACGCCAGTTGCAACATCGATGATTCAGCATCCTATCGAGTCAGCGGGTCACAAAATTGGTAGCACCACCGGAAGTACGGATCAAAAGCATGTATTCAAATTTATTTGTTTATTATTTGATTTTTTTTATCTTCATTTATTCATATACATCTAGCAAGATAATCCATTTGAGTCATTTTGAGCCATACCTGGATACGCATCTGGCAACATTACCTTCCCCAAAACTTTAGTGGCGCTTCCCACTGTGGAATTGGCCGTGAAAAAGTGCCTTTTGGGGGGAGCCTCCCATGCCTGTTTTGTTTTCTTTACGTGATGATAGATGCCTAAGCATAGATGGACTTAAGTACTCTAGGGAGCTAAATCCATCCAAAAGCTATAATAGTCAATCGGAAGGAGCTTAGTTTTTCAGGTCCGGTTCCCCGGAGCAAACATGATGTTGTCGGTGCAAACACTGTTTGGTATGACTAGTGTCTTTGCTGTAACATCCTCCGTGTGCCCTGAGGATGTTGATTGCAGACTGCAAGCAAAGGATGGCAGAGCTCAGCATGAACATGGATTCCGCACCACTTACGTCGGTACCACAGGCAGGAGCGAAACGCATCCCGCTATTGTGGAGCTGTAGGGGTGGAAAAAATCTACCAGGGTTTTGCACAGATTCCGAATGGGAAATAGGCAAATTGCAGTAGGAAAGCTTATGACAAGCACATAAGAACTAAGCAGCTTGTGAAATATGTGAAGTGAATAATTCATCCAAATGGGTCTTTTCAAGTTGGCTGAATTTCTTCCAGTGGCAAAATGCGAAGTGTTACGGATCATTTCTCTTTGAGGGAGTCACCAAGTTTTTTTGGGCACAGTGGGATAGTAAGGAAATCCTGACATCAAATTTCAGGTTGATGAACATCTTTCAATCAATCATCTTGAGTCACCTATGGATCTGTCGCCAGATGCCCTTTGATGCGAGCTTGGGGGCACCGCCAGGCAGAGCTGCGGGGGTTTCTCAAGTTGATTTGGAGAATGGTTTGGCCTTTTGATGCCATTTCATGGTTTTTTCTGTTCCTTGCCATCTTTGTTGGACATCTTTGATGTCTGAGTCTGGTACTTCACAAGATTCTTAAAAAGACACAGAGCATACGAAAAGTCGCAGCATCGGAATGCATTGTACATTCATGATGGCATTCTCCATGGGATTGGTTGCTGTGGCAGGTTTCGGTCGAGGACACTATCCTGGCCTTTCTGCAGAGGCGGTCCTGTGGCCATCGGATTCAGGGTGAATTCCAATAAATCATCCGCTGATCTCATGAATGATAATCCCAAGTTACACAATCATACATAATCCCAAGATGCTGGTAGGTTTACGAGGAAATCCACTCCACATTATTTGTTGTAGTGCTTGTTGAAAGGGAGACATGGCAAACATACCGTGGTTTGCTGGATTCGTGATGTCATGGTGGCCATCCAACCCTCCCATTTTCGTGTGTAGACAGATGGAATCCTGAAAGACACCTTCCGATTAGACCAACCACGCAAGCAGAGATCAAGTTTCTATCATCCATCATCCAGGGAATTTTCACAAGCATCACAGCAAAGACTTCTCCCCTTATTTTACAGTTCCAGAGTTTGTCTGAGTTTGTCTCTGGTTTTACCTTTGCAACTGTCGTTTTTTTGGGTGTGAACACGGGGTTCCCCTTTCAACCGTTGGGAGTCCCACCATGTGAGCCGTGAACCCGTCAGGACTTCTGAAGGGATTTCCGGATTCTCTGAGCCTTGATGGCTTTGGTGACGGGTTGAGGGTGTACGAAGACGCTTGGGCATGCCACGTGATGGGGATCGGTGAGTGAAGTTGAGGATGTGGCGATTGCAAGATTGGGATTAGTTGTGGTTTGTGGCCGTGGTTGTTGTTGTTGTTGTTGTTGTTGTTGTTGTTGTTGTTGTTGTTGTTGGAAGAAACACTGACAAAATATGGTCAGCCAGGTCAGAAAGATGTGGGGTTGTGCCAGCTTCTGATTTGAAGATCGTGGAATCTCACTACTTCTTCTTATCTCGACATGAGATAGCTAAATTGACCAGTGTCCATTTTAGAGCCAAACTCCAAAAGCACCAACAGTATGTCTGAGCTGATCAGATTAAATGACATGTTTTAGATTGGACTGATGGGTGGAACGGTAGGCATGAGTGAAGGCATTTGCTCGAAGAATCATTTGCCAAAGCAGCAATTTTGGGTTTTGAATTGGTTCACCAGTTGATGGGTAGTTTTCCTTTTTACCCGTTTCTGCCATCCTAGGAGGGCACAACTCCCCGTCACTGGTGCCTTGGCAGCGTTTGTTCACTGGGAAATATGCTGCTTTATTTAGTGGAACTTGGAACAGGGATGAGGGATGTGGATGAATTTTTCGAGTTTTCGCTACAACCGTTTTGGAGTCTGAATGGAGGATCAGAGTATGATTCATACTGTTGATGGACAAAATCCTGCACCACCAAGGATGATGATTATCCCATCATTCATAGGGTTTTAACCATCCCAGGGGGTGCAGGATGTCTTCCATCAACCGTATGACTGTAAACGGTTATGTCGGTGTATAAAGCCTCAAGTTCCACTTCCCATGTCTAGTTGCCATGTGGCAGCATTAGTTTTCAGCTACCTTTGCAGGTGGATGGTCGACCGTCAACCTCTCTATTGATTGGAGTTTATAGCCAGCAGGATACCTTGTTAAGGATGGAAGCTGTATCGGTTTGGAATCCCTTGAAACATCGGTTGACTGAGGTGTTCTCAGTGACACAGAGGAAATGGCGATTCTTTTGGCTGTGAGGGATGGCCCCCACGGTGTTTTTTTTTCGATAGTCATTGGGTACATTGGAAAAACCATTCCAAACATATTCGTGGGTATTCGGGACGCTCAGGGAATAGATGGTGGTACTTTGTAAAGGATTTCAACCCTTGAAGTCTTTTGTTGAAAGGATTATCCACCCCGGAAAATCACTGAATGTTTCAGCCGCCCTTGAGGCGGCTTTTTCCATGTCACAACCTCAACAGGTCCCAGGTGTTTTTAGGGACATGATAGAAGTCGACCCAAAAATGTGATTGGTCCTGAAAAAACCGGCAGTTTGCTTCATGCGTACCATCTTTTCAATACGCGCGGGTGTATCGTATGTAGAGTTTTGGAGTCCCAAGCATCCACATTGCCATGCTAACACAAAAGAGATTTGAATCCAATTTATACAGGCTTTTCCCTGAAGCAAGTAATGAGAACAGAAGGACATCTTTGAAGAGGACAGTTTCATTGGTACATTTTGGGCATTCCTAGATCTTTTTTTTGGCAGCTTTACAGTATAATGCCAGTTTGTTTTGATGCTGTCTGCTTGACAAAGCATCGTCAACAAAGGCAAAGAAGACACATAAACACCTACGTCAACGGTGAATGGCAGTCAGTTCAGGGACTGCGGTCACTGCAGTCAGTGGTTAATCCCGCCCAAGACCGAAAGAAACGCGAAGTGTTGTGTTTTGGATTTTGTTTTCCAACCGTGGTGGCCATCCCAACCATTTCTGGAAGCGCGCGCCTGGCGCAGCTGGAGACAGCTTTATGAGGGTTCTTTCTGTCTTGTTTTGCAGAAGTGGAGCAGAAAGTTGAATTTGTAAGTTTACACGAGGAGTTTATCAAAAATTTTCCTCTTTTTTCCCAGATTGTTGGGTTTCAAGTTTGGAGGCCCACAGCAATGTTCTCCACACATCCAACCGGGATTTTTTTTGAATATCAGACAGTTTAGCGATTGAGTTGTCGCCGTCGATTGTTTGGCACGCCGTAAGAGGAGTTGAACATGAAGTTCTCAAGAAGCCCAAAATGACCAGATTTTTGGGAGAACAGTTCCTCAATAGGTATGATCGCTCTTCTGAGTTCATTCAAATTTGCCAAGTCCGTGTTTTCCAGTACTGCCTGATGTCTATCTGGGGGTTTCTCCATGTGTCGAGATGCCTAAAAAAGTGGTCATAACTGGTCATTCCAAAATCTGTGTATGGTGAAGGATTCTCATGTGCGTGACAGAAAAACAAATCACTTGAAGACCCTAAACGAAAGGTCTCTGGCGCTGACGTGTGATCTTCCAATTTCAACCTCGGCAAGATAGCCAACGGCCAGTCTGTAAAAAACTAGGCTACAAATGCATGGTTGTAGAAGGTTGTTATTTTTTTTGCGTTTTTGCCTTTTTTTGGCAGCTTTTGTCCCAAAGACAACCAAGACATCCAACCTTCAGCCACAAATTCCGGAGAACAACTGGCCGTGGCGAAAAGCCTTCCCTACTGTAAGACAGTGCTGAAACAGGACTGAATCTGAAGCTTTTTACGACTTGGCCTCTGCTCCGCTGCCTTGTTAGTTGGTGATTTGTTGTTTCTCGGTAACTGGCAAATTCCATATTTTTTGATTTGTTAAAGGTACACAACGGTAGTTGACACAGATGCAAGGGAATTGACATCTCACAATCTTGTGAAGACATCTTTCCATGCCGTTTGCGGCATAGAGAATGGCAGTTTCGATCTGCTGAAGCGAGCAATGGCAAACGGGCAATGGTGGAAATCGTTTTTTTCTGTCGAGATGTGACCAGTGGGATTTCGCGGATCCAATCATTTGGTACTTCCCTGCGTCATCCATACCACCACAGATATCAGGTGTCCCACAAGTTGTCCAGCTTCTAGAGACAAAACAACTTTCATAGTAGATTGTGTATGTCTTTTTTAGCTGGTTAGCTATCCAATGGCCCTCCAAGTTCAAAGGCTTCTGAAATTCACCCATTTCATGGTGGATACATGCCGCGTTTATCACTGCTGCTTCTGATCGGATCGTTGAGCGCGACTTGGCCGTGTGAAAAGGTAGCTGCCTATGGTGGTCTCACCATCCTGGACCGGGTCGACTACTGGTTGCGAATGGACAAATTCGTTGGGATGGTGTGATGCAACCAGGACCTGCGGAGCTCGGGAGTCCTTGATACTTCCTGGCACAAGAAGTATGTTGAATGATTCTACTGTCTATTATTATCTGTTATTACTCACTCATTTGCATTTCTAGGACTTCTTTTTTACAGAATGATTTGAAAAGGGTACATCAGATTTCTGACTTTTTGAACAGGACCAGTAAAATAAACAACAAGAAATAAGCCCAAGGCATTTTTTCGACAGCATTGCAGCCTACATGGGCCATGAATGTTTTTTCTTTTATTGTTGTAAGGCTTTCGAGAAATAAAGGGGTTGTTCGCAAAAGTCATAGCGTCTTGCGAAATATTATTCATGGTTTAGCGAAATGGTCAAAATGCTACCACAAAACTGGCGCATTTGCACAATACCTTGCTCTACTCTTGCAGTATACATTCGATTACATTTTGTACATTGAGTGTACAAGATTGTGCCTTAAAAGTATGCGGTTCTTGCAGTAGCCGGATCATCCCGACATCTTGCTGTTGAATTCATGGTGTCACTGTTGTTGTTGTTGTTGTTGTTGTTGTTGTTGTTGTTGTTGTTGTTGTTGTCGTTGTTGTCGTTGTCGTTGTCGTCGTCGTCGTTGTCGTCGTCGTTGTTGTTGTTGTTGTTGTCGTTGTCGTCGTCGTCGTCGTCGTTGTCGTCGTCGTTGTTGTTGTTGTCGTTGTTGGTGTTGTTGTTGTCGTTGTTGGTGTTGTTGTTGTCGTTGTTGGTGTTGTTGTTGGTGTCGGTGTTGGTGTTGTTGTTGTTGTTGTTGTTGTTGTTGTTGTTGTTGTTGTTGTTGTTGTTGTTGTTGCTGTTGTTGTTGTTGTTGTTGTGGTGGTGGTGGTTGTTGTGTTATGCCACCTTTTTTTTATTGCCGTTGGGGAAAATGGAAACCAGTAACATCTAGCAAGCAATGATCAACTCAATCGGACTAAACTTTAGGGAAATGCACAGGAAGTGGGACCCTGGCGCGGGCCGGCTGCAACCCGCACAGAGTGTTTCTTTACATCATGAGGAGAAGACATGACGAGAAACATACGAACTCATAAGAGTTTTTTTGCAGTGCCTTTTGTTTTTTCCTAAAAAATAACATCCGGGATGTTTCTTTTGGTCTTTTCCTCTGGAAAGAGATTCAAATAGATATACAGGATGCCGCCAGTGGGCAGTGCGACTGTGTTTTCAGGCCTCTGGCGCTGAGTCGTGAATTTCCAACTCGGCAAGATAGCCAGTGGCTGCCAGTGATGACATGAAATGGATGGCAGTTGGTATCCCTTCCCCTAAACTGAAATGGGGCTAACCTTCCAACTGTTTTGAGGAGAAGTGTGGAGTTATGACAGGCTCCTTCTATGTCCAAAAACTGACAGATGTCTCTTCTGATCTCATCCAGATTCTTCATGTTGCAAATATTTTTCAAGAATTTTTCGTCAGAGAAGACATCATGGCAGCCATGGCGGCAAGCCCATCTACTGTAACACAGTGCTGGAGCAGGACTGGATGAGCTGGACCTTGCGGTGACATCAAACATCTCTGACGCAAAAAAGCACGCAGGAGGTGCTTCTAAGAAGGTAAATGGTGAGCCCAATGTATAGGCTGATGGTTTGAGGTCCGGTGGTTTGGAATCCTGGGATATACATTTGTATGAACTAGAATGAAATATACAATCTAAGTTTTATTGCAGCACTACATACCATCTGCAATATACAGAGATGAGGCCTTCAATTTCCACATCTCTCTCTCTCTCTGTCTCTTTATTATATGGGGGTCATCCTTAGATCCCGATTTACCAATAGATGAAATGAGAAAGCCTATTCGCATTGGTTGTGATGTTTGGGAGAGCTGAAGAGATGAAGTCACTGGAATTTGAGGGCGGATTGGACCAGCAATCTTTCCACGCCCTTGAAGTCCCGGGCGATATCTCCGGCCGGTCAGTTGTGGTCTAGGAAGCATGTGGTCCCATGGTCTGAAACATGGAATAGACCTTCATGTTTCACTTGTTTTCTTTCAATGCTGGGGTTGTCTTTGTAGATACAAAATGCGAAGTATACGTAAAGACATTTTTTCACACAGACACACACACACACACTTTATGTTTGTGTATATATATATATTATACATATCAAGCATACATACCTTTGTTTCCAACGAGCGACCCTGAACGCAATATACTCTACTTGACGGCAATTGTACTACAAGAAAAACATATTCAGTAATGCAACTGGCTGATGAGTATGATGTTTCTCCTCATCATTGGCCTGGTGCCTCCCATCTATGGAGATCATCATCATCATCATCATCATCATCATCATCATCATCATCATCATCATCATCATCATCATCATCATCATCATCATCATCATCATCATCATCATCATCATCTTGCTCCCCANAGAGTCATCATCATCATCATCATCATCATCATCATCATCATCATCATCATCATCATCATCATCATCATCATCATCATCATCATCATCATCATCATCATCATCATCTTGCTGGGCATGACGGTCATGATCCTTACCGTTGTCGTCGTTGGTGTTATAACTTTGCCACTTAGTCTCGCTTCCAGAAGCGAGACTATGCCAAAACGTATGCTTTCCGATCTGAAATCGCTCTTCCAAATACAGTAGGTGATTTGGAGTGTTGCTTGTCACAGCTTTGTGGAAAAAACAATTTTTGCCTTTGGATGCTTCTATGGATTCTATGGTCTTAGATTCTTCTGATCGGCTGGAGCGCGCGGATTTTTCTCTCGCAATATGTCCGCCATGACCAATCTCCAACAGGATACGAATGGACAAATTCGTGGATGACGGACAAAGTAAGGGGCGATAGGCTTGGTAGTTCTTGCCAGGACGAGATTCCATCAAAGTTGAGACCAGAGTTTCAAGTTGAAGGGTTGAACCCTGAAAATTGTGGTATTTCAGTGATTTCAGCTTCCAAAATGTGACATCAGTGATTTCAGCTTCCAAAATGTGACATCACGATCTAACCTCACCCCGGGAGAATGGTGATTTTTGCTGTTTGTTTTTTGTTTACTGGAGTCACGTGAAGAAATGTCAGGATTCTCAGGTGTATTGGAACGTTGTAAAACCAGACTGAAATTCTACATGAAATGTGATGACAAATCAACCGTTTGGAAAGGCGGCATGGGGTCCTAGATACAGTACCTTCCCAAACAGATCATGGGAGTTCCCCCAAAAAAGGAAGCCAATGTGCAACTGGAAAGCAAGAACTGAAAACAAGAATCGTCCGTTTCTTCGGAACTGCTGAGTCTGTTGCGGCGACAGAGTACTTCTCATTTGGAAGAAGCAGGAATGTCTTAACATTCGCGGACCCATGTCTTTGACAAACTGCTTTTTCCGAGTACTTCTCATTTGGAAGAAGTCCAGCCCACTTTTTGTTTGCAACTCATGCCCTCGCTGGCCAAGAAAGACTCAGAGCCAGCAACTGGCGGTGATTAGGCTGACCTACCGATTTGATTTGTGATGTGCAGCTGCAAGACATTGACATTCATCAGACATCGCATGTATTGCTTACCCTGTACTACCTATTATATCCTATTATTATCTATGTATAGTGATATGTCGGTACGATTCTATTTAGATGCCATCAAATCATGTCAACATCCTTGCATATGTCATATGTAAACATATGACAAAATATGTCTATTTAGAGTAATAGTATGACGTTGGATACCAAGCTTCCCATATTGGAGTATCCTAGAAGAACCATTGCAGTAAGTGATGACAAGAATCCGGTGGTCAGAAATACGCCAATTGATCAAGTCCCAAAAACATATTCCACCACGCAGCACAATGTTCGGTGACAAACAGCATGACCTATTCTTAGATCATCCCCTTTGTGTATTTCTTGGCTAAGTTTCAAAAAATTATCATCCCTGTAGAATCCTGCTGTTTTTTTTTTTTGGGGGGAATTTTAGGACCTCCATGTAAAGGTCCTCCCCCCCCTCTGGACTTGGGAGACCAGGTAGTTACCATTTTTGTTGGGGGAAACAGCCTAACTAACGCCGCCAGAGGGTTGGCCATAAGACGAAGCGAGCTGTGTGAGTTGCTGGTGCAAGGCGCAGCAAGATTCCTGGCTCCAAAAAAAACAGGGCTGTAGGACTTTTTCTGGGTCCGGAAGTTGCGGGTTTGGGGTTAATCGGATTTGGGGTGGAGGTTGAAACCTGGATTTTTGGTTGGAGAAGTGGAGAAATGCTGTTGGAAGATGATTCATGTCCTATTTCAAATGGTCCCTTTGAAAAGGAGACATGTTTATTTTTGGGGAGGTAGGCCGGCCTCAAAAAAGGGTGTTTTCTGTGAAAAGGGATGGACTTTCTTTCGGGCTTGCAGCAAATTGGTTTCCTTGATAACGACCATCTTTAGTGAATTGGAGAGATGGCTCCTACTAAATCACTACGTAGAGTGAGAAGAAGAAGGACCAACATCCTGACAAAAAGACGGCAAAAGCATTTTTGCAGACGCTTTGGAGTTAAGGTCAGGTTTGTGCTTTTTCGATGCCAAAAATTGGATCATTGAGGTACAATGATACATAATTACTCCCCTGAGCTTCCCCTTGTGAGAACATGTGTTCAGGATAGCTGGCAAGCATAGGTGTGAATTGGTGTGCCTTCAAACTGCAGGGGTTGCGTTTGGAGGTACATGAGATCTAGGTAGATGGAAAACGTTTCGCAACTTGGTGAAGGAATGTATCGAAATTGTTTTGTTGAGGGAATGGAGAATGGTGAGGCCCAACGCCACACCCTTGAAGTGATATACTTGGGATGTCAACAGGAGTGATGCATTGCAGTATTAAGGCCACGACATTTCGTCATGGGATGTCTCGGCACCAGAAAGACCATCTCATTTCGATTATGAGTGCCTCTTTTAACGGAGGAAATGCATACTTGGAGATCATTTTCTACCAGAATTGTTGACATTGAAGGGATTGGCTTGGCTAGCTGGCTCTTTCTGCAGCTTTTTTCCTCAAGACTCCCTGTTTTGGGACAACTTGGAACCGTCAGAGGGTCGGTTCAACTTGAAAAATGGCAATGATACAGCAGGTGAGGGTGGGGTGGTTTTGTATTGCTGAGAGTGATTCACGGGAAAAACTCAGGACAGCTTTTTAAAGAAAAAATCCCTGAAACTCGAAACGTTTCGTTTGTAGATTTTGTCACATTTCCTTCTTGGTGGGTGCCCCATCTCTCCTGTTAAATACATCATGCCAATTGTACATCATATACCACATGAGTGATTTCATCATCTCCATATGTATCCACGAAGTCATCGATCAGACGTCATACTCGGATTTTGGCATGTTGGGAGCACATGGGGTCTCAGCAAACATGGGTCTGTATTTCTGTATATTTGTTTTGGACAGGAACTGGCTTTGGTATTGATTGGTTGACCGCTACATCACGAAATATCAAATGTCAAATTGTGGTGATACAAGGTGAGTGGTCCATTTGATTCAGCAGTTTGACCCGAGCGAACCTATCATCTTGGATTTTGTAGAGTATGCCAAAGTCAAGTTTCATAGGGATTCTGATGAAATGATAATAAAAGATGCCTCCAACACTAAACCTTTGAGGTGAGAAAAACGGATGTTGGCAGGTCGCACGACCTTATCCAAACACAAGTCCACAGTATGTTGGGAGCTCCTGGTACCCCCTGGCAATGGGCGGAGCTGAGGAAACTTGTAGTGAAATCTTGTTGCTATACATATTTGTATCGTTTGTATATTAATATTCTGAAACAGCATTGTATACATATACGTGTATATATATATATATATATTTATACACATACACCTTGATGATCATATGATTTATCAAGCCCCATGTCATAGAATTCTATGAAATATCAATTGTTGTCAGAGCAAAATACATGGCAATAGTGTCTATTTACTAGTTTTAAGACACAAAAGTCATCTCAAACAAGATGCAATTTTATCTTAGGTAAATATTAAAAAGTATATTATATATGTGTACATAGATGTATATTTGGTTGATTATCCACATATACATGCAAGATACATTTCTTTGCGCATGTCTATTTTTCTGGTATTCGATATTATATTGATTGTATTTTCATTGCATGATTTCCACGACATTCGAACAGTTTCTTTTGAACCCGACTTTCTCAAGGAAGTTCGGGAATGTGAGACAGATGTTCGGGAAGTTCCCTGGAAAGTCTGTGGTAACTTACCATCCAAAGACGATGGTGATTTTACTGAGATTCTGGAGGCAACTGGCGTGTTGATCAAGGTTAATGGATGGAAATTCCATGGGAAATTCCCACTCAAATACTGAGGCATCAGTGCCATCTGCCCGGGTCTTCATTCCAGTGGCAGGCCGATTTTTTGGGGTAGGATTTTTGTAGGAAGAATTCCTGAAGTGACCTATGGAGGTGTTTTCTTTTTGTGGAAACTTATAAGGATCTACAGGATTGTGGGGTGATCTGCAAAAAAATAGGGATATGCCATATGCTTGAAACATCTATTGATTCTGATGGGTGAACTCTTTGAGATCTTCAGTTGAAACAGCCCCCCATGTACGCCTGTTGGATGTTTGTTTCATGTTTAGCCATGTAAATTGGAGAGTCATCAATCATGCGATACACATTCACGCATGTCAAAGTGCAAGCTTCTCACCGTCATAGTCGATGTTGTTGGTGATGATTATACATACACAATATATGATCCATTCAGTGGTTTGCGATCCATTTAGTGGTTTGCTGACAGCGCATATGATTAGGGGTTCAGGATTTTATACCAAAAGTGTAAGCTGTAAGCCTGTTAGCCTCCCAGGTACTCAATTCACTGAAACCCCATTCTCCTACTCTTATCGCAACCAATGAAACAGATTTCATTGAGATGGGTTGTATATCTCAAATTGCCGGATGGTAAAACCCTCATTCCTCTTCGTGAAACGCTGTCGAAACTCAACATCGAACCCTGGCCTGAAAAAGGTAACCCCCGCGTTGTGAGCATGAAAAGTCCACAGCAGGCCATGCAGTCCAAGGGATTGGGTGTGTTGTTGGGTTGGTTTCAGTCACCTTCACTCGCTTGAGTGATTTTTTGGATTTGCAGGGAATGTAGAAGGGAATTCCAACAAAGCACCACTGAAATTTGACATGGAAGCTGAAGATGAGCATGTCAATCATTTCCAACTCTATAAGTGTAACTCCACAGGCACAAAGACAAGTATAAAAAGTCCAAAAACGTTGGGCATCTCATCCAATTGATGTACTTTAATATATACATATATATACATGATATATTACACGTTTATATTCGCACGCACGCACAGCATATATATGTATATATATATATATTCCGTACGATGTGAGCAATGAAAAAAACCCCTTGTTGTTGTTTGGGTAATGTAGGGAAGCTTCGGGATCTTCACTATCTTTCAGCATGTCCTGCAGACAACCAAGATCTCACCTAAATCTCATTAGTGTTTGCCAACCAATGCTGGCCGGCTATGGTTGATGTCTACCTAGACTTTACAATCCCAGGAATCATTGAAAAAGAAAGGCTTTTTTTTTGGCCATGGGGAGATGCCCTTTCTGGTGGGTGAAAACCATCAGCGGCACCGACATCTTTCCCCAGGTGGCACCTGTGGCCAGCCCTGTAAAGGCGCCAGCACCCGTGGGCGCCATGCAGGGCGTCGTGCCCAGTGCCATCCCTGTGGCTCTCAAGTCACCCATGAGTCCCACCGCAGCGTCACCGGTGAGGGAAGCCAAGGTGAGGATCATGTCGAGGGCAGTTGATTTCAGAGGATATCAATGAATTCTTGTATATATTTTTCCATCAGTTTTCGTAAAATTTTCAGATTTTCTTGTGGGGTAAATCTCTTCAACATTCGGGCTGTCTCCTTCGCACTGAGGTTGGATCACCTCCCGCACGTTACATTATGACCAAGGTGGGAGGGCTCTGACGTGATGAGTTTGATTGTAACGGCCGCCTGAAATGTCATTTTAGCTGTTGGATGCTGGATTTGGAGATCTTTCTTCTTGCAAAAAGACGAAACATTTGAGATAGAAATACCTGGCGGGGGGATGAGCATATGAGATTTTTTCGGACTTGTAGCATTTTGAAGTGTACCGAAGTCTGGGGTGTGGTTGAGGGAGCTGTTTGGAGCTGGAATTGATGTTGCGGAAGTCATGGATACTTTGGATAGCCACTAGCAATCCTGCTGCATGTAGTACCCATCTAAGGGATTGGTATCAGCACTGACATGTTGAGTCAATATGGCTGACATATAATTTCTGCCCCGTTGCAAAGGAGAAAACATACACAAGGATGAGACAGGGAGATGTTTTCATTGGAACGCATCCCTGCATGGGTAAGGGCTGACCTTTTTCTTTGTGGGTGGTTCCTCTATGAAGAGCTGGCATCCAATTTTCCGAACTCTTTGTTTGTGATCATATTATTACACGATTCACACATGAGATCTGAACGTCAGTGATTTTATTCATTGAGTTCATATGATTCTAATATAACTATCTGATTCAGATCATCAAATTCAAAAATCCAAACCTGGCTACCTCACCCATCTTCAGTCACATCAAGATTCGATCCTCAATCATGTAGCATCACCACCATCATTGCTAGAAGTCAAGCGATGTAACATATATACATCGCAGGTATGAAGGTGCAGAGGTTTGGGATAGTTTGCTTCCGTCCCCTCTACGGAAATGATTCTGATGGCTCTCACAAGATGGCAACCTCAAAGGATTTGGGGTTTAGCAACTTGGAAATGTCCTTGAGATTGGTTGGTGAATTTTTGATCATTTACTTATATCGCTTATATTTGAGTCAATAAAATCATTCTGATAAGCCATTATCCTACATCATCTTGACATTCGCCATTGATCCAGGTGCAATCACCTGTGGTTGCCACACCGGTGCAACCTTTGTTACCGGGACAAAGCCCACAAGGCACCCCATAACGTTGGTTAAAGGTTGCTGTACTGTCATGGGTAAAGAAAAACACGGCACCAAAAAGAACAACAACATTGAACTGAAAAAAGGGATCTGATTCAAAGTGTCTTCCTTTTTTGTGACATGTCTTGCGTTGACTTGAAATTTGGATAACTGTTTGATGCGGCCCTCCAACAGGGGGGGGAAGGGTGAAAATAGGGTTGTCAGGGATGTCACTGAGATCGTTGTCCCTTGATTGTTGGTTGCTGAGAGCATCACACCTTTTCAGATAAAACAGCCGAAAAAAGTTGAATGATGAACAGTCACATTAACCCCCAAAAAGACAATGGAAGTCATTCAACTCAACAAACTTTTGCTGATTGAACAAATCATTGATGAATCCTTTTAAGATAAAACAGCCGAAAAAAGTTGAATGATGAACGGTCACATTAACCCCCAAAAAGACAATGTAAGTCACTCAACTCAACAAACAATTGCTGATTGGCTGATTGAACAAATCATTGATGAATATTCGATTTTTATGTCATTTGTGTTCTGTTTGCTTTCTTTTGGTGTGTCCTTGAGCATAGATGATCATTTAGAAGCCGCCACCAGGACGCTTCTCCCCTGTGCATCAGCCGAGTCAAAGGACCCTTGCCAGGTGCGGGGATTGTTTGGAGTTGGATTCTTTGTTGGAATGTTGGTTTGTTGTATATATGTATATATATATATATACATATATACCTGGAACCCCACTGACCTCTATTTTTGAAGGTTAACCCCTCAAAGCAAGGCCTTTTCCGACGAAAACAAGGGTCATTTGGGTTCTAGGTATGTATCCACATTATTCACATACCTATGTGTTTTCTTTGAATTCTTGTTTTGACTTTTCAGTGGGGATGGTTGCTCGGCCACAAATTTCGTACTGGATAATTCTACCTGAATCATACATACTCCGAACTCCCCAAAGACGATCTTCTCAATACACCTCCGAACCTGAAGATGTCCCGCTGCAAAAGGAAAAATCATCTACCATCCGCTTTTGGGTTCCCATGTTGGCTTTTAGGAGTTTTGTGGATCCTCATGCCGAAAAAAAAGGCCTTCCACGGCCTCTCCTGTGGCCCCACGAGCGTTGTGGACACAGCCCGCAGCGGTCCTGAGTCGTGCCAATTCCATTCCAGTGGGGTAGGGGTAGCCCAGATCTCAAAGCGCTGGTGAAGCTGGGTGATGTGGTGGTGAAACCTTGCTTGGCTGTTTGTTTGCCTGGCTCGTTCTTTTGCAAGGGGTTCTTTGTCGTTCCGTTGTGAGATGCTTGTGGTGTTGATAGTCAAGGTGGTTTTATTGGTTTATTTACCTCAATGCACTTTCGACTTTCAGGAATATCTGGATGAGTGTCGCACTGCAAAACTTTTTGTAGCCATGAATGTGGAAGATTCTTTCAAGTACTATACCGACTCAGAATCATGTCGCATTTGTAAAGTGACCATCACGCAGATGCACAGCACTTTTTCTTCTTTCTTTGTTTCACTGCAGGAGTCCAGTGTCTGCACAACCGGCCAGACGTGTTGGTGATCTCAGATGATGGGCTCTAAACTCCGATTGTTTCCATTTTTCATAGGGCAATAGGAGGCTTACAAAAACCCAATATAAGGATTCCCTATTGAATGTGGGATGCCCATTTATTCATTTGGGTGTTTCCAAAATTAGGGGTACCCCAAAATGGATGGTTTATAATGGAAAACCCTATAAAAATGGATGATTTGGGGGTACCACTATTTTCGGAAACCACCATATGATACGTGAACTGAGTTGTTTGAGCTTTCTTCTGAAAACTGCAGCATGCAGCCTTGGAATCGGCCCTCGGCGGATCTCCAAACCCTGAAACAGCCGAACACCATGCAATCAAATGGTGGAAATATCTGAAGGGATCGAAGACGATCAGACACCGTGGACCCTAGCTTAGCTATAAACCATGCCAACTAGAGATTGGAGGTCGTTACCTGCATGACTCTTTCAGCACCTTATGAGAAATCAAAGTCTTTGGGTTCCCCCCAAGTTATTAAGCTCCATGTTCCACTTTGAATCAAAGACACTTGAATCTGAAGCGTTTCAATTTCCAACGTATTTTTTTTGTTGGCCGATTATTGGTTCCCAATGTCATTTACGGCACCTTTGAGGTGTCGCAAGTTCAAGCATCTATGGTGGCATCGCCCAAGAGGGATCCGCCAGTAGGGAGCTTAGCCCAAGACTCTTGGCTTCGACAAGAGAAACAACTGTGGTGAAATATTGTCGTTGACGTGAATCTAACAACAAACAAATCTCACCCAATTAACAGATATTTGATATTACCATCCCTAAACACAACAAATTTCACCCCTGCAACTGTTTTTTTAGGTCACGATCAATGGCCGTGTCTTCGAACGCCTGAAAGAATTGGGCAGCGGGTCCTTCGGTGTTGTATGGGAGGCGGGGTCGTTGTAGCAAGCTTACCAATGAATGAACGGCCGGTAATGTTAACCATCTAACTTATCACTTCTCACTGAACGACCCTGGAATCCAGTTAGGTCCAGTTGTGATTTGATGATAGGATAACAGAAATGAAGAGATTTTTGTCCCAAAAAAAACCATCAGCTAAGTCAGCTTCACTATTTCTGTCCAGGTGATCGAACAAAAGGCTGCGGCCGCGGAGGGGTCCGGGATCTCAGCGTTGCGTCGCGCAAGTCATAGAGCGGTTGAGCCGGGCCAACCCGCTGCACACTTTGGCCTCCAGGAAAGAGACAAAACTGGCACTGAAGAAGAGCACACCAAACAAAAAGGCCGTGGGTCAGGGGCCGGAAACTGCCAAGCCGTAAATTGTGCCGGTTTCACATGTCCAATGGTAACAAGCAGGCATTTTTTGCAGATCATCAACATACTATATGTGTATATATATATATATATTATATCTTAATTGTATGATGTACATGTGTTTGCTTGAC
>DF243007.1:19716-46459 GCA_000507305.1 Breviolum minutum Mf 1.05b.01 | reverse complement strand
GGAATGGCTGGTCTGAAATCGCCAGACATGTAATCAACCATTGAATGAGTTGATTGCCTCTTTTGCCATGCTACGCACTTTGAAACGTTTGGCTCAAGAAAAAGCGCGTATCCAATTGAGACTGTTTGCTTTCACTGCAGTTGATCACTGGTATTCACTTGACTTGCTACTACTGTCAAGCTGTTATTGGTGGTTTATTGGGTATATACTGTTCAAAACCGAAATCTTGATTGGATGATTGCTGTTTGAGCTTTGCACCCGTCATGCTGTTATGCCGTGCCGTTGTGCTTGGCAACGATGTTTCTTTTTTTCTCTCCCATCTTTCAAGTCTCAGGAACAGAAGAAGAAGGAGCAAGCAGCTGCAGAGGCGGCCAAGAGACAACAAGAGAAGAAAGAAGAGCAGAACCTTGGACGTACCACAGCTGTTCAAAATGTTCAGACTTTCAACTGCTTCGTAGATAAAGGCACTTTTGGTTTGTAACCTGGTCAAATCAGCCACTTGGCAACCACGAAAAGCAGTTGGTTTAGGAAAGCCCGGAAAGCTGAAGAGAAGCAAAAGAAACAGGAGCTTGGATCTGGGCAAAATGAAAGGGCCAGTGGCAATAGCCAGGAAGAACTGCGGGATGTTTATATGTTTATCTGTCTGTCTGTCCGTCCGTCGGTCGGTCGGTTGATCGGTCGATCGGTCGATCGGTCGGTCGGTCGGTCGGTCAGTCTGTCGGTCTGTCGGTCTGTCGGTCTGTCTGTCTGTGTGTGTCTGTGTCTGCGTCTCTTTCTCTCTCTCTCTCTCTTTACATTTACCCATTCACCCTTCATATTCAATCTTTGGCGTTTGCGCAGGAAGAGCAAGAGAAGTTACTGAAGGAGCAGCAGCGGGAGGAGTCCCGATTGAAGGCCTTGGAACAATCGGAAAAGGACAAGCAGCTCGCACAGCAGAAGAAGCAGGAGCCGCAGCAGTTGGGAGTGCGAATGTAGTGGAAGGACTCCATCGTTTTTCAAGCGGCACAATTCCCAAGCGCAAGGAGATGGACTTGGAGCGGCAGCTGCAGGTGTTTTCACAAGACCGAGTCACCAGGCAGCTTTGTTTCGGCTGGAAAGAAAACTTTGGCGAAAAAAACGTGGAAACTTCGCCAGGCTCACGAAACTCGAGGCGATGTCCGATGCGGCGCTGGTCGCGTCCTTGGAGGAAGCGGCAGCGGATGCCGCGCTGGCGGGAGCGTCTGTAACCTCAGCTTCTGATTGCCGAGCATGTGTAGTAACTGAGTTAATAAATCACACCTTGCATTTTCTTGCCAAGTCTTTGATGCAGTGAAAAGAAGTTCGAAAAAGTTTCATGGTTGCCATTCTGGACATGGCCCAACAGGCCCCAACATTGGAACAGACAGTGAAAACAGGTTGAAACTACTGACAGAGATGAGCCTGGACTCGGATGGTGCCATGGACCGTGCATTGGCGCTAGCCGCGGCTTCAGAGATCGAATTGGAAAGTCATCAGAGAGTCAACGAGTCAACAGGTCGACAAATTGCTCAAAGCAAACTTCAAACACTATCTTCAGACTTTTGGCATGTCTTCACTTCACATGTCTTCACTTGCTTTTTCTATCTTTTTCTTGACGTTTCTCATTTCTTCGATTTGTAGAATTTGTTTTCGGAGCTTCGAGGTTCATCACTGTGGAGCTGTGTGGGGCTTGGGCCTGCCAACTCCGGCCCACATCCGCCCCGAGAATGCGTTGCGGAATCGGGTGGGGACAACTCATATGACTCATATGTCTGCGATATCACTGCGATATGTTTTATGAAATTACTATTGTAGTATGTTATACTCGGTTATACTTATATCATGTTTTCTGATATTTGATGGATTTCGAGCAAAAAATGTCTGAATCCGAGCCATTCTGATGTGATAGCAGCGTTTGGAAAGTACTAGTGATATCAGGCAATGTCCAGCTGTTTTGAATACTTTGTATCCAAAATTTTTCAAGCATGGAAATTCCGGCAGGTGAAAAAAGGACGAAAACGCCTTAGCGACACCGTGGCTACCTTTTTGAAGTCGTCATCAGCCTCAGTAAAAAAACTTGTGAGCTTTGAAGCTTTTTTGAAAGCCTTTTTCCAGTCAAATTGATGCTATGTTTCAAACTTTTAGTCAAAACATCAGCCACTTTGCTCAGTTTTTGGTGAGAGATTTTTCCCTCCAGTGCATGTCAGAGAAGTTGAAGAGTTCAGAATCAAGAGCTTTTTCCGCTCGCTTCGTTGCTTGACGTTTCAAAGACTGTGAAGGTATCAATGGGATGATGTTGCAGTTACAGAAGCTTCAGATTGGCAAAAGGGCATTGTTGATGGCTCGGTGGAGATTCCGTTCTGGGCACAGGAGCCTGGGAAATCTCCGTAGGGGATGTCTGATGGTTCTGTGTCACGAGGATTGTATAGTTCCTATAGTTAAGGAACTCCGTAAATTCAAAAATCAAGGAATCAAGTGAATCAAGACACCACTTTTACATACTTTTACCATCTGTCCAACACCGCGCCGCCACACAAAACACAGGAGTCCACAACGCCCGAAAACACTGAAGCCACAGGCACTTTTGCACTTTCACTTTTGGACGCTTCTTGCGAGTCTGGCGTTGCGATTCACGGAGACTGGTCCAGGCGAAAAGCCTGAAAAGAAGGAAAAGAAGGGAAAGAAGGACAAACAAAAGGAGGCAGAGGCACCAGACGGTGGAGGAACACATTGAAATGTGATCTGTTCCAAGTGGCGTCAAATAAATTTAAATAGCACAGGATGCACATGCTGCACATGCTTACTTTGGAAGCATTGGAAGCATTCCGACTTAGCTCACGGCAGTGAAAAGCTCCTCACTTTCCGAACACTTGAATGCTAAATCTCAGCCATTTCACGCGTTCAAACGGAAAGACAGAAGTTGCAGCTTGTGAGCTATTTTCAAAACCTGCGATATAATGAATTTGAATGAATTGACTTGCAAAAAGTCTGCAGGATCTTGATCAGATCTTAGCAGAGTTGGATACGTCGAGCTCAAAGAAGAAAACCAAGAAAGCCAAGAATTGAGCACATTTAAGCGAAAGGTCATGAAGGCATCTCTTTGAACGTTTTGAAGTGCTTGTGTCATTGCTGTCTTCGTTCATAGTGTGCACTATCTGCCCTTGTCAAGGTGAGGCCTTTCTCTGAATCATTCTGAATCATTTGGCGGATATTTGTTGCAAACAATCTATAGAAAAAATATGCATGATAGAGAGTTTTTTTTTGGTGTCCGCATTATTCACATGGATCCCGAGCATTCTTGTGGCTAAGATATTATATTTACTCGTCCCTTGTTTTTTTGCAATTTTAATCCTTTTTGATTAGAATGCAAAGAAGATGTGTTCTTCTTGTGCCGAGTGTGGCAAAGCTACACCATTGCGGCACATTGTAGGGCCCATGGGAGTCCCGTCATGCCGGTTGCGGCGCTAGATGAGTGACTTTTCACCCGGGATCGTATGGTTTGTGTATCTTCATGTGCCTGCTTCTATAAGCCGGGCTCATTTGGCTCATGCAAAATGGGATGTTTAGGCCCATGCGAGACCAAAAATGGGAGCTGACAGCCAGGTGTGAGTTACGATCACCCGCCATGTGTGCCGATAGATTTCGTATTTTCTCTTTTTGCCGTCTGTGTAGGAGAGAAGAAGTATGAACAAGTTATCCGATCCTTAGAATTTTTATCTTGCGAAATTTGCTGGTCAGAAACTACAGAGAGAGAGAGAGAGAGAGAGGAGGAGAGAGAGAGAGAGAGTAGGTTAAGTTTAGTTAGTAAGTNACTCCTTTCTTCAATGCAAAGTTTTACAAGTCGAAACGCAAAATTTGCTTTATGTTTTTACCCTTCACCTGTCTCCATGTAGTGGCCTGGATAAATGGCGTTGATTTCAAAAACGTAGATGCTTTGGCCATCTGATTTTGCATTTTTCTTGCGAAGTTTGATTTAATGCTATTTTTTTTTACAAAAACGCGTTCTCAGCCTCGCTACAAGGGAATACATGTTGGGTTGGACAACTGACACTAGTGTGTGGCATGAGGCTGCGGCGTTTGCCTGACATAACGTTCCTCATTAGATTTTGAATCTATTTACACTTGTCCGTATCAGCATAGAATATGCTGGGAGAGATATTCAGGTTCTAACTTTTCAGTTTATGAACGCACTATCCCTCTGTTTTTATACTTGAACTCCTGTGACGGAATGGAAGGATGCTTCAAGCAGTAAGGAAAGCTGCTGGCAATTGTGACACGCGGCTTTGGGGTCCAAGTCTTCATTTGTACCCGGGGGTTTGGAGGTCGAGTGTCTTTGGACATTTCGCAGTCTTTCTTTTTTTGACCACAGCCATTCATCATTGTGCATGCAGATTGGCTGGGGGTATTCCAAGAATCGTTTCAGAGTTTCACAAGCATATTTGAAAAGACAGGTCATGGAAGCATTTGTACATTTATGTGCCTTTGCACACATCCCTCTCGAAATCTCTATGCCTATGTGCGGATGTATTGGAGTATATTCCGATATTGTTCTGCATATCCATTGTGCGCTTGCAGCCTCAGGTGTTGATGGACTTGTATTTTTTCCCTTCGCCATTTCTCAGGCTAAGCAGCACCACCATGAGAATTCGAATGGCGGTTTCCGTACCAAAACACGATGTAAACTTGTGAACTATGTAAACCATTCACGCAAGTTGGTTGTTCTTGAGTCTTGCTTCAAAGGTGACTGACATTGTTCATGATGCAAATGTCTCCACTCTAAATGTGAAAGAGAGGCAACCATAGGCGACAGAAGCATTGAACATTGGTGGACTTGATGACTTGATGGATAGCATTGGAAAAACAAGCAACCATCTTGGCCAGAATTTTAAGGGAGCTCACAGTATGCCATGACGTTACAAACAGCTCGTGGGCTCCATGAGGAAGGATGTTTGCAGGAGATGTTCCTGTGTTCCTTTTTCAAATTTCTCGAGCAGTGGAAGCGTCTTTCTGCAAAAGTGAGATGAATCAATTGGTGGAAGTATCCACCCGGTTGTTGCTTGTCTTTCTTTTTCACATTACAGTTCGTTTTCAGTTCATACCTTTCCAATCCTTTCCTTTTTCATTGATTCACATCAGAAAATGCATTGCCGGCATTGCCCTTTTTTGTCAGCAAGGACATGTTGGTTGCCCTCGGGCTGGCGAAGAGCATCAGTCCCCGCAAGCCGGGATCAGGCTCAACGGCAATTTGCAATTGGCAGTTTTGGGTTTTCACAGAGAAGTTTCCCAAAACAGAGAGAGACCAGGGCGGCTTCATCCAGTATCCAGTCATAGGATGATTTTCCATTTGAATATTTGAAGATGATGAAGCCAATGAAGCCCCTTTCTCTTTAGACCATTTGTTTGTTTGGGGGTGATTGAGCCAACTGGCATCCACCTTTGCAGGCACTCCCATGCGAGGACTCCGTCGAATCAAGCGCGCTGCTTAGAACTGCTAGAACTGCTGACCGAAGAAGCAACTGCCAACTGCTAACTGGCAATGAGTCACTATTTTTCTAAGGACTAGTGGCCCTCAGACACACAAACTTCCATTTGCAGTCATGCCACTGGCTCAGAAAATCTTGCCTACCCATGTCCCACCAGTGGCACTGTGGCAAGAGCAAAAGGTTGAGTGATGTGTGGAGTGATGTGTGGCGTTTGGGTTATGTGAGCTTTTGTTCACTTTCAGGTGGGGCGTCACTTTGGTCACTGCAGTCACCATGGCTGTGATCAACTTCTTCACCATTTGGATCATTTCCTTTGCCGTCTCCTGGAAGTTCAGTACCCTGCAGGCTGATCTTGTGATGCCGGTGCGGTTGCGAACTAGGACATGAATGGCACATGGATGAACGGATGAGGAACTCATGAAGAACTCATGAACAGCATTGAAAAATTGCGAAGTGATGCAGTTCATGGTGGACAACCTCGGTGTACCGTCTGCGATCTTGGGGTAGCAGACTGAGATCAAATGTTTTTCGCTGTATCTTCGTTTGTCTTGTTGCATTTGATCCAGGAACTTCCATGGATGATGATGATGATGATGATGATGATGATGATGATGATGATGATGATGATGATGATGACGATGATGACGACGCATTTTGAACCACGTTATGCTCAACATTGGTCGAGTAATTAGTCAGGTAATTTAGCGAGATGTGGCCTATGACCTCATTGTGCAGTGATAAGGTTTACGAGCATTTGCGCATGCATAGCATTTTGCCATGGCCTCAGGATGCCTCAGGCATAAAGGCATAAAGGACCAAGGCCTTAGGTGTCAGATTTTCCCAGGCTGTACAATCTTCATTTTCACCTGTGCGCCTGCTGCGGGTGGTTCCGGAGCACCTGAGAACAAAGGCTTTCTCAATGGGTCAGAAACCGAGCGAAGGCAACTGGCAAAGTTTTGAAGCACTTGGGATGTGAGAAGTCTTGAGAAGTCATGAAGCAAACTGACTAAGGAATGAAATCCCCGAGTTGTTCACATTTCAGAATCTCATCGGAAGAGCCATTGCAACAATGCTGGCAAATGTCCGGGCTCCTCAGCGAGATTGCACAACCCGCTTGATATCCCTCTCCAGTGGGCAAATGTGCGTCGAAACAGCGCTTCAAAGCAAGGTCACAGGTTATCCAGTTGGCCGCGAGGGACCCACGGTGTCTTGGAAACCACAGACGTGGCAGACGAGGGGACAACCGAGTGGACAACAAGTCAAGAGATGTCAAGAGGGACGGGGAAAAAGAGCTTTCCAAACAACATGTGTAACATGTGGCAGGCTAGAGCAAAGAAATCCAAGTCAAGTGTTGATTTTTTGATTTCGGTTTGCAATTTGCCTGTATTTGCCAAAATAAGACCATATGTCATATGTTTGCACCATTTGTATCCATTTGTTCCTCTTTGCCTTTCTGAAAGATAAATTGAAAGTGAAAAACGTACTTTGTCAAGTGGCCTATGTAGCACGGTTTCAGGGTTCCCTTACATGAACACGAAGTCAAGTGATATGTCGATCCATGTCGATCACAGGTGACCATGGGCAGCAACTTGGCATATCTCATCACCCACGTCGCTGCTCTTCCCTTTGTTCGCCCAGACCTCAAACTTTCAACGATCCGAACTCCTGCCGCAATCAACCCTGATGTTTGAAGAAATGGTAAGGTCAATGGGTTGATGTGGATGCACCTGGTTCTGCAACATCGGCAGCAACAATGATAGACGAGGCAAGGATTCGCACAGGGTTGTCGATTACTGAATCTTTACTATGATTTCTTAACTTTGAAAATGCAGTAAGCCTATTCACATCTTCTGGGCTCCCTCCCTGGTATTGCATGACAGAACGAGATCCGACGAGCATTCGGAAGTTGATTACATTGCTACATTGCTACATTGCTTGCATTCATCACCCTTTCAATTGCGTACAGGATCGCTTTGAGCACGCAAAGCGGATCGTTTGCACAGTTGGGGGTGCTTGTGGAATGGTGGCAGACTCAAGGAATGCAAGAATTCCAACTTCCCCACAATTTCATAGCAAGTTCTACAGCCGCTCTGCAGGCGATGTTGTTTGACTCTCCCATTGGTGGCATTGTGTGGTCCTCACATTTCACAGCAAAAACTGTTCCAAAGACGATTTCCTTAAGGGTCACATGGGCCACATGGGTCACATCTCAGGTTTATATGTTTGAGGAGATCACTTCCTCTTCCTGGCCGGTGGAGGTTGGGCTTCAACTTGGGTCAGATTTGTAGGATCAGAAGATTCTGATCAGTCAATTCCGGATCTTTGCTTGGCAAAGTGGATTTGCTTGTGTGCTGCAGAGGTCACATTTCGTGCATTTGCCGGCACAGCCCTTTGTGCTTTGGTCTCGCGTGCGTTGCTGAACATGTGCGGCACGTCCACGAAGGCTTGGCTGTCAGCATGCTGACAATGTGCGATGAGATGGCTCGATTCTGTCGAAAAAAACATCAAGTTTCCGGTGTTTGGGCCAGGCCTTTGTGATCTATGAGTGGAATCCGCAGCCGACTGGCTGGAGCTGGTGCAACCAGCTTGTTTGAGACTTTCTCGGACAACGACATATGACATGTTGGAACATGTTGTGACATGTTGTTCTTGATGTTTAGAGTGTCCAGGCGAGATGTGCCTTTCTTCATTTTACTCGCAGTGGCCTCAGAGAGTTGTGTATAGATTCAGCGGAATTTGGCCTTGAAGCATTTCATCCACATTTTTTTGTCCGAGCACGCCATCAGATTCATTCAGATTTCTTAGCAGCCTTGGCTCAATGTCCTGTCAACACAGCTCACTTTAGAAGCCTAATATGGAACAAATCTTGTCAAACGGGGACATCCTAGAAGTACAAAAAGCCACAGAAAAGGCGAAAAGCCACAGCCCAAACGCCCCAAGCGCCCATGTCCGATTCAACTTTTCTGGATCAAGGTCCAGGACCAAGAAACATCCCGCGCATCCATCGATACAATGCATGCGATACATTGGATGGAAAGTTTTCAAAAGATTGAGAAAACATAGGAAACATAGAAAACATAGAAAACTCAAATGAGGCAAAAAAATACATCAAGAGAAGTTGATGAGAAGTTGATGCTGTGCAGCATTTTTACCAGGAGAGATCGACTCCATCGACATCGGGGTGAAAGCCCAAGCCACGGACGGCGACGGCGACGTGTCTACGGACGGCGACGGCGAAGGAGGCCTCGAAGAAGCAAAAGATTGGCCACGTCTTCGGAAACTGCTGGACGTCGACGAGAAAAGTCGGTTGTTCCTAGATATGCTTCTTGGCTGACAAGATTTTAATTGCTTACTGCAATGATTATGTCTTAGAGTCAGTATTTTTCACATGCATGATTTCAAGACTGATATTTGCAGTGCTATTGGAAACGCATGTCAAGCGAACCAGAAAGAGTTGGGGAGCAAATCAACTCTTGACACTGTCGACACCAAGGTTTGAGGCTGCTTACAGTTTCTTGGATGCAACGCAAAGTGCTGTTTTTCAATGTTTTTCAATGTTTTTGATGGTTTCATATGGTTTCTTGGTGATACCACTTTTGATTTTATGTTGATTTGTTGTGATCTGACAATCTGATTCTCTTTTTGCTCTTTTGACTGAACTTTGCACACTTTTGGCAAAGGTGTTCGGCGATGTAGCGATGCCCTGCTGAACGTGCAAGATTTTCTCG
Source organism: Breviolum minutum Mf 1.05b.01 (assembly GCA_000507305.1). Taxonomy (NCBI): domain Eukaryota; class Dinophyceae; order Suessiales; family Symbiodiniaceae; genus Breviolum; species Breviolum minutum. The sequence continues at coordinate 37,251 of DF243007.1, read as the reverse complement.
GACGATTCCTTGTCAAAGAATTCGACCACGAGGCAGGGTGCGAGACTTTCTTTGACAAAATGGCTGCTAAAGAAGGAACTCGCAAAAAAGACAACCGTTACCTGTACCTAACATAAAAGCCTGGCAGTCTTAGTGCTTCGACATGACTTTTGATTTGCATGGCCACTGTACATTGCACAAGGTATTTCGGAAAATCCTGGGTGAGGCCTGATTTTCTGATCGTGATAGTCTGGTTTTGTCCGAACATCTCCATCTCCGATTCTCGTTGGATTTTGCAGGAGAGAGATAGACGTGATTCGGAGATTGACTCAGTTGACAGGAGATTGACAGTATTGATGCTGACCTCACTGCTGCTTCCACCTTGGCGCTTCGAATGGTCATGACCATAGCAAAGATCTATGGCTTGCGCCCAGGGGACTTGCAGGACTGAAAGGGGTATACCGTTTTTTCCGATATGATCGAATTATACCAGTGATAAGCCAGTGCGTACCATATACACCGGTGTACAGTGTACCGGGTTGATCCAGGATGAGAAAAAGAATTACCCTAATAGCCCGACTGACCCGTGATCCGACAATTTGTTGGCCCATGGCCCATGTGAGTCCACTTGCGCAGGAGATCAACAGTGCATGCGGCAAAGCTGTGAGTGGCCTCCTTAGTTCAAACTCAAGAGTGATGACATGACATGGCTGCATGGCTGACAGAATTACGATGAATTACGTGGCAGGAAGTCTTCCTGCTTGTTATCACCTTCAACGGCTTCTTCCTGGTCCTCTAAACGATGCCAGAGCCTTGCGCGCATGCCAGGAGCAATTTTGCCTTCCAAAACAAGACGGAACCCATTGACACAAGTGACTCAAGTGACTCAAGTGACTCAAGACATGTTGGATTGCCAGGACATGGACGAAGAGATGCAGAGTCATAGCCGTAGATGATCATTTGACCATCATGAACCTTCGATTTGTACCCTTTCTTTCGGAACTCAAAACGGGCACTGCTTCGGCAAGGCTTGAATCCATGGCACTCACCAGAGGGGCAAGCACTCTTCGAGTCGCGGCATGGCGTTTCATGGGAAGATATGCAGGTCGTAGTAGACGAGTGAAAGACGAGTGAAGTATAAGTGCAAGACCAGTGGCATTGTCAGACTGCGAAGCTTGTAACTGATAGGCTGATGAGTGTTGGCATTGAAAGATTTTCGTTTTGGATGGCATGTTGTGGGTTGATGCCGAGCATAGCATGCACAGCATGTATAGGCTAGGCATAGGTTGCTCCATTTGGAACATTGAATGCTGGCAAGTGAACATTGAGAATCATTCAACAGGCGCTTACTAGCAATGATGGCTCGTCTTTGAGCTCTTTTCATGCTGCTTTTGTGGTGAAAGACGTGGTGAAGATGCCGGTGCCATCAGCAAGTTTATTCAGTAAGTTTGCCAGCACGGCACCAAACATTGCCAAACGTTGCCAAAGCGTTGAACTTGGCCGTAGTAGGCAGTGCAAAGTAAGATGATGATAGATGATGACTGCCTTGATCATCTTTTCCAATGGAAGCATATGGAAGCATTTTCTCTGCCCGTGTGCAGTCAATCAAAATGTGACAGGCATTGAGCATTGTGCATTTGAGTTCTTTGTGAAACTTGGCAGAATTTACCGAAAGTTTAATGCTGTCAGTTGTGAGTTTTGATGTGACTGCACGCACACTGGCCGCGTAACGCGCTGCCAATCTTAAGGGGGTCAGCAGATACCAAAGGCCGCGAGAGAACTGGACCAGAGAGAACAGAATGTGATTTATAGTTTTACTTTATTTGTTTCAGTTATTTTGAAGTTCTGCGAAGTTCTGCAAAGTTTTGATGATTTTGTTTGAAGTTGGAGGGCGATGTGGTCCTGTGGGAAGTCGATGGAGGCAGGTGTGAAAACATGCGAAAATGTGACACAGCTCCTTGACACTGACAATGCATTCGGCTTGGAAGGCTTGGGTCAGCTCCTGCAGGAAGGATTCGTCCTTGAAGGGCACTGGAGATTGTACAAAGAACGCGAGTTCTGTTCCTGAGCTGAGTTTACGGAATTTATGATGTCAATCTTTCAAAGTCTCTCCAACTCTGATGCTTGAAACGATTAATTAAAAGGTTAGCGTCGCGTTTTGATTTTGCACGTTTTCCTGTCCGTTTTCCTCCAGTATCAATCCTCCTTATCTATGTTTATCTATCCTTATCTGCCTTCACTCTTAGCTTGGAATTCATTCGAGTACAGCCGAGGCTTTATGTGCGAGCTCGAATCAATCTATCCTGACTGGGCTGCACCAAAGAGTGATAGCGCTGAATCGCCTTGAAAATCTTGAAAACTAGACCGCTGTTTACAGGTCGACCGAGCATCGACTGGGTTTTTGCTACGCCATGCCTGGAAGTTGACAGAATTTACGATTTTCCTGTCTGCACCAAGGCCGTGATGATTGGACCCTTCAGTGCTTTCCATACACGCGCGTGTCTTGCTGTGGCCTCTGCCAGGCATCGAACTTGTTCAAACCTGAATGTATTGGTATTTGTCGTCGTCGTCGTTGGGAAGATCAAATCAAGTCACAAAAAAAGAACTTAAAACGCCACATGGTTTTCCTCTCTTTTTGGCCTTCTTCCCCCAACCGTGATACAATTGGTTTTGGTTACCCTTAGACTGGTGAAACAAGAAAATTTGGTGGACTTTAAATATCCTTGTTTAAGTCCAACTGCAGCAACGCCCCTCAAAGACCTCGAGGCACAGTCCCTGTTGCCTGGAGGTACATCCCCTGGACCCCCCCAAAATCCCAAAATCCCAAATGCAAACTTTTTTTGGCTGGATTTTGGGGATTTTGGATTTTGGATCTTGGATCGTTATGTAGCAATTCTTTTTGTGCAGATTTTGGATTTTGGATTTCGGTTTTTGGATTTTGTTTTTTTTTAATTTTGGACCAAATTTTGGATCCTACATAAGATAAGAATACTGGGCACGCCGACCCGGGTCGGCGGATTTTTCATTGATTGGTCCACTACTTTCGTGGCATGACAGATTCCAGCACTGCCCTTTCCCACTATATTTTGCCGCTTCTTGAGGAGAGTACGGGCATCATATGGGTCCATGGAACAAATGCCAAGTCTACTCAACAAAGCCTGGAACTCGCAATGGCGAGGCAGAGCGTGATGAAGAGGCTGTCTTCCTACGAACCGTTCAACAAAATGGCAGATGCAGTTCTCTATGGAGGAGTTGTAGCTCTGATTTTTGGCAGCATGAGAAGTTTCAACAAATTGGACGTTCCCGCTGTCTTGAAACACTTTGAAAAGCAACTAAACTTCAGTAACTTCTCTACATTCTTTTCATGAAGGCATCGCCATGACAAGTCCATGGCACAACCAAGGACGTATTCATTGGTGGCTTTGTCCGCCTGGCCCTAGGAACTGCTTTGCAAACAAGACGAATCAAGGTACGAATTACTCGAGAGAGAACCCTTGTGACAAGGCCAATTGCAAGCACACAGCGCAGGATGCTGTGCAGTTCGTGCGCTACGACTGTGAGGACGATAGCACTGCTAGCTGCGCTCACCTTTTGCAGTTTCGAAGAGTTTTGAAGATTTGAGAAATTTTGAAGTCAGAAAAAACCAACTTTTCTATCAAATAGCTTGCCTTAGCTTGCAGCTTTTGATTTCACAAAACGCCACCAGGAGGGGAAGTACAATCCCGTCGCCTCGCTCCTGTTGACCACTTCGGAGGGTGCAGTGAAACGCCTCTTCTCCAGGCGAGAAACGGGCAAAAGAAACGAAACAGGCAAATTCTGTTCGAGGGAACGTATAGAAATGTATAGAGAAATGTATAGAGAAATGTCCAGAAATGTGACGAAGGTGCTTCGATGGGTGTTTCCTCTTCGAGGGAGGCTTTTTGTTGTGGTGGTTTTGTGACAAAAAATCGGTTTTGTACAGGCATGATGCCAATGAGATCCATTTCAGGCGCGAGCCGCAGATCAAAATGTAAGTCGAAACGCATGGCAAGATGTTGCAAGATGTTGCAAGATATGCTGAGTTTCATGGTCACCGAAGCATCGGCTTGTGAAAGTTTCAGCCAGGAATGAGCTTTTGGCCTTCCTGTCCTACACCACTTTGAACATTGGCCTCACAGGAGACGAGTTTTGCACGTTGCGCAGCATAGAGTTGGCGATGCGATACCTCGACAGGAGTCAATGTCCCATCTGGGAATTTCACAGGATCCATGCTCATTGGTGGGCAATGAGCTGAGAAATCTGACAGATGTCAGAAATCTTCACACTCTACAGGCGTCCGTATGCAGACATGCACTTCATAGCCACAAGTCTACCAAAAATGCTGCAAAGCTAAGGCTCATCGGCCGCATGATGGGAGCTCTCGTTCGAGACTATCATCCCGGCATGGCAGTGCCACTTCCTCAGTTGGTTTGGCGACGCTCTGGAGAATTTCCATGCATTTCACAGCATTTCACATCGATGTCGAATCCTAAAACACTTGCATGAATTTAATAAATGACTGTTTACGCTGTGGTTGTCTCAGGTCTGGTGTTTACGCCATGGTGGGTAGCGCATCCATGTTAGCTGGCTTCAAGCAGATGGCAGTAGCTGTGGTGGTTTTCATCACAGGACGCCTCGTGTGCCCGTGGCTGGGTGTCAGTTCTGCACGTCCCACTGCAGGAGCTGCCAATGATCTCGGCCTGATTCCTCCATTGATGTTAGCGGTCGCCGTCTTGGAAACTGAATCACAGGGCATAATGGTTGTGTATCATTGTACACATTGCATATTGAATATGATGGAAAGAACCCAACCCCCAAACCCCGCCGGCCCCAATTGCGTGCACAGCACACATTCACACCACATACAAGCACTTGAACAATCTTGAACATCCATAATAATTGCTGGTAGCACTTTCGTTTTTTGAGGTTTTGCGCAAAACCCGTCGGTAGTAAACGTGGATGGGAGACAGGAAGAAAGATATCTGAAACAAACACCCAGAGCCAAAATTTTTGACCTTTAAAGATGGGCAGATACAGTCAAATTTATTGAAACTTCAAAATGGCCGTCATTGAAGAAGTGACTTGCAGCGAATGATGTCAGATAATGGCCTGTGCAATTAATGACATGATGCCATGATGCATGCAATGCTCTTGGCGAGGTAACCATATCTCTGCTGCTCAACAAGTTGATTAATGAAAGAGGTTTTGATGAGGCGCTTGCTTCGCTTGCTCCCAAGACTGAACCCTTCAGTCGACATTTGAAACATTTTGAAACTGTTGTCCCTTTTGTCCATGTTGGTCCTTCACTTCTCAAAATGCCTTTTTCATTCGCCAGGAACAGATCCTCAGAAAAGCAATCCCGTTTTTGCCGGTGCCTTGCTTCTAGTTTTTCGATTTGACGAGCATTGAAGTGGTTCGATGTGTTCAGACAGGTTAAGACTGGTTCAGACTAATTGGAAGTTGGGTCATGACTTGCAAGTAGTTGAAACTCAATACGAGAATCAGTCGAAGATTACCGGAACACCATATATGCTTCTTCCGTTTCCATGTGTTTCCTTTTCCTGTCCGAAGTTTTCATACCTTAACGAGAGACCTTAACAGTTAACACTGCTGCACCTTGCCATACGCCCCATACGCCAGCCGGAGCCGCCCCGCCTCATGGACCGCGTTGTGGCCTATGATTTGAAAGATGAGCTCCCAACGGAAGCCATCCTGGCGCAGGAGGCACGTGGGGATATTCGAGTTCATCTCTCAAGTTTGGGGTTTCTCCCAAGTTCTGGCCAAAAACGGAGGCAGACTACCGAAGTATTGAGGCTGCTCTTCAACAGGACAAGGCCTAAAATGGGATTAGATGATCACATGGGCCTGAAAAAACGAAAGAAAAAACCCTTACTGTAGACCTTTTTCACGGGTTCACGGGTGGGGTTCCTTGACCCCTTTGTTTTCTGACATTTGTCTTCGCTTTCCGGCCAGGTGGACTGCTTCCCTGTGTTGAAGGACAACATCTGTATCGGCTTTACGACTCGAGCACGACTTCAAGCGGCGCTTGAGGTTTGGCAGGTGCGGAAACGAAAAAATCCCAACAGTTCTTGAACATGCTGAACACACATTTTCACCAATTCCCCAGATAGATATAGATAGATAGATATAAATACATTTTGAAAAAATATATAATAATGAATATATAATGAATTTTACTGACATATGCATTTTTCACGCTGTAGTTGCAGAGGGAGATGGATTCCAAGACAATGTGGTCTTTGAGATCTGGCTTCTCTAAACGGAGGCCACTGGCTTTGTAGAGCATCCTGGTGGACCACGGCCCAAGGTGGGATGTAACACTGAGTGTTTTTTCTTCCGGCGTTTTTTTCCTCAAATCCTGCTTGCATTCCGAAAATCCCATGCCGGAGGCAAACTCCGATGCAGGGGGAGAGCAGATGGGCAAGTGGATTTCCGCAACTGTAGCAAGGCCAGCTGAAATCATTTCATTTCATTTCGCAAGATGAAATTGCAGTGCGTGGTCAGAGTCAACTTTTTTTGTTCACTGTCGGGTCTACTGGGGGTCTGTTGGGTTTGTTACCGTAGATTCGCTGGCCGCTGTTTGTTGTTTTGTTGTCAAACGAGTTCCTCCTTGCAAGGGAGTCAAGTTTCTCGGGAAACGTGCTGCCCATCAAGCGCCTCACAGAACGTGCCCCATACACCATTTTGGAGGAGCACGGAACGTGAAACGTCGCCATGGCACTTTGCCAGCACCTGAATGACAAATAACAAATAGGTCCATAGGTAATTTTCTGTTGGCTCCTTTTGAAGTATCGCATTTTGCCATATTTTGCCTACATTTGCACAGAATCAGAAGAATTCATTTCGATGCCCCAAAAAATGCCACATTGGTGTCGACAAGGCAATCTTGGGGGTGAATTGACATGTGAATGCCCATTCCTGCTGGCTTGGCAGGACATGCCTGGGCCACGGCTATATGCCCTGTTTGCAAAGGACCCCTTTTGTATTGCTTAACCGACTCGAAAACTCGACGAAACATTTTTAACATTTTTCGACTTCCATTTTTTCCGTTCAGTTTTCACATTTTTTGCATTGATTTCATGGAAGCACGGAGTCACAGCTTGAAAAGGCACAAACGATCGTCGCATATGTTTCTATGAAAAGGATTGAAGAGGTAATTGTATATGAAATCAACAATAATCACTTCTCAATTATCAATTATGTACCACCTAACCATTATTAATTAGAAAACTCAACATTATTATTTGTTATGTACAGCCGCAATGACAGCACTAGGTCGCTAGGACCTTAAAGCGTATCGTCACGGGCACCTCAAGAGCTTGATGATGTTTCACTGCATATCAGGCTGGAGCTAAAGCTGCTTGTGTCATCAGGGAGGATGGACAGCTTGAGCCTGAAGGGAACCGGATGGGATGAGGTTAGCAGGTTGGCTCGTGTGGTGCCATGTTGTGCCATGTTGTGCCTTTGTTCCTGGAACGACATTAACTAGATGTCGGACGATTCTCCGATGCTTCTCATATCTTATCGTCATATCCCGGGGATGTTTGAAGATCCCTTCGAAACATGCAAGGCATGAAGCCACATGAAGCCACATGAAGCCACGAGTTGGTCACCTTGGCATCCAGGTTTCGCGGCATGATTTCCCGCAAGGGCTTAATCGCCACAGCTCGCCGCTATGAAGAGGTTTTTGTGGGTGATGACGGTGATGAATTTGACATTTATTTTTTCACGTTTTACGTTGGCCGCGATGATTTTTTTTCACGGTGGAAACGTAGGCCTCCGACCAAGCCCAGTACGATGATACGATCGCAGACGAAGATGAGGGTGAAAGTTTGGCCAAGTCCTGAGTTTGGCAGTGAGATTTCTTGAAATTCACGACACTTCTCCGAGTTTCCCTCTCTGGATTCACAATTTCAGGGCTTCCCAAGTGGTGTAGAGATCTTTTCAGGGATTTGAATGGATATAAAAAGTGGATCTAAAATGGATTTAACAATTTAATGGATTCTCGCATTCTCGGAGTGCTCTCGCAACACTCCAGGTGAATCCGATTGCTGGTCCCCCACCTCCATGATCTCCACGACGAAGTCGTGATAAAAATTCGAGATTCGTTCCGATTTTTCGAGTTTCACAGAGAGTTGGCTTGGCTTCTGCCTCAAGCGCAGGAGCCAAAGGATTGCTTGAAACTTGAATTTCTTGTACAACTCTTGAGGCTTCTAAAGGTTGAAGTTTTTTGGTAAAGTGAACAATGTGGCATGCCTGACCCAACAAAACGATGCTTTGAAGCATGATATCACTGATGCTATCATTAGACTGACTAGACGCTCTGATACACATTTTTTTTATCCAAGCTTTCGGACTGGCTCTCTTTTTTTGTGGGACATTCGTGGCACAGCTTAGTGCTCAAAGGTTACAGGCGCTTACAGGGCTTGCGCAACGCGCAGCTGTGACTTTAATGTAGTAAGCGTATGTGCCACCTAGACGTAGATCACATAGTGTGAAGTGCAGTAAGTGCAGTGTGAGGAGAAAAACGAAAAAGCGAAGTTATTTGCACAAGAATTGACACTTGGGGCTTTGCTAGCCCAATGGCTTTGTAAATTTTTTGACCCCGTCTTTTTGGCTTGAAAACTCGATGTCACGAGAACGCGATGTCAATGTTTTGTTTTTGATCGAGAACTCGGAGTTTTGTTTGTGTGACTGTAACTCTGGGCTTAAGACTTGACTCCTTAGCCTTCGATTCTTCGATCTTGCACTTATCCAGACTCCAGACTTATGCAGACTTCTGCATATACCCAAAAAATTAGATACATATATCATATATATGTTATATATATATATACATATATTTGATTCATTTAAAAGGCCGCCGTTGCAAAGGATGGATTTGTGAGAAAGATTCAACTTGCCCTCATCCAATCTCCGCGGACGTCGATGTCGCCATGGAGAGGGAGCCAGTTGAGTTGGAGACGGAACTCGCTTCACCGCCACGACGCCGTCGGAGCCTCTTCAGAGGCTGGTGTCGATGCACCCGTCTGCGGTGCCGCCGGGATGCCAAGACTGAGGGTGGATAGTGTAGCGATGTGTAGCGTCTAACCTCATCCACAATAAAACGGATAAGAACGGTTTGTTTGGCAATCATCGTCTTCTACCATGGAACGATGTTGAAAGATTGTCAGAAACACGTGGTTTCATAGTTTCATGTTATATCATGTTATATCATGTCATCATGTTATTGCATTTATTAATTGAGGCATTGCTACAGCAGTGGGTCTACTCCTCCTTTGTGCTGCCGTCGGTTTAGCAATCTCATTGGCCTTGTGCCTAGCATTTTGTTGCAGTCATTCGGTGCAAGCCTCGATCGTCCTCACATCCTCACATCTTGACCACAGGCCATTCGAAGCCACAGTATCAACTATTCAGAAGATTCTGCTGTGAGGACAGTGAGACAGATGAGCAAATTGGGGGTGACATGCCATGACGTGAATGACGTGAATGACGTGCATAGTGAAACTTTGTGTAAAGAACTTGAGAACTCTGGGTGGAGCTCTGCAAATGCTGCATGATGCTCTCGGATTGATGCAAATGCAATCTAGACTAAGCGACTAAGCTCCAGGCTGGCGCAGTTGGCTGGTGCTGCTTACTGCTCACCTGCATCTCTGGAGGCAGAAAGATGTTGAAAAGATGTTGAAAGGTCGAGGCATGTCGCGAAAATTTGAGGCATGGAGCTGTGGAAGCAAGTGCCTCTCATCTGTGTCGAAGCCCGTCAAGGCGTTTCAAAGTCGATGAGTCAGCGATGAAAGTTGAGGTCGTTGAGGTCGTTGAGGTTGGTAAAATTTGTCGCTGATGCTAGGTGTGTCAAGGGGAGACGACCCAAGCTTTTGTGGCTCAATGGAAGGTGCGACGTCGTCACTTGAAACCAATCGAATGCAGGGAACTGCCTGTGGAAGCGAGAATTGAATCACGCTGGAAATCTTTGGAAATAGTTCATAAAAGAAACTATACCCAAAAAATGAAGGGGAAATGGATGTCAGAATGACAATGATAAGAGTTCAATAAGAAAGCATCCGGCAGACATGGTCGGGGTGGGTTGGAACAATCCAATGACAATTCTGAGATAACAACCTTTGAGTCCTGAATTTTGGTTGTCATTTTGGAGGGATAAATAAAGTGCTCAATGTCACTGCGGCAATATTGCGGCCTGAGAGGGGGTCACCGTGTCCGTATCAACTTAGTTCAACAGGTTCGTCGCGCCCGCACACAGACACTTCTACATTAATAATATTCTATCCATTTGACTATTCGTGCACCCATGTGCACTTTTCCCTTCTTGCTGAACGCATCGGTAGAGACATTTGTTTGCCTATACCACCAACACCTACATGACAAGATACTCGTGAAAATCAATCGAGGAAATGTTAAGGATTTCAGTTGAAACGAGGCCCATGAATGGAAACCGGCAATTTGCTGGAACTTGCCTATTACCCTTGCAGCAAGATTGGCAACTTTCTGATCATTCTTAGATGGAACAGGACACTTGAGTAGTAACAGCGAAACATATATTGTACAAACAGGATTTTAAGAACAGCACGGCTCTGAGCAACATTCCACCAATCGCATATTAAGAATTCAACCGCAGAAGAGTCTAGTCCTTTACCATTCCTTTCTCTATAGCCTGGAGCCTTGCCATCCTGGTCCCAGGGAGATGGTATCATCAGCTTCGAAGGCACTAAGACGTACCTGTCCATGGTGCAAGTTTCATAACTCAGTTGCTGTGAGGAAGATTGATGGATATTTTGATATTTTGATATTTGTGTGTGTTCTTTGCATGCAGATCCATTCCCCATTCCCAAGTGAAAAAGGATGGGATGTGCTGGCTTTTGCATAAGGACTTGCGCATCTGGAAGAATTTGACTGATTGGAAATCTCATGGCCAGGTGGGAAGGCTGTGGTTGTGGCTCTACCATTATGTATTTAAAGATATATATATATATATATACACATACATATGCAGAGTATACATCAAACAGGTATATTACATAAGTATAGGCTATACCGCTATACCTATTCTCAATGCCCACAGCCCCCACGTTCCCCGCAGTCATGAAAGAGGTGCATCAAGGTTTCCTCATTGCAGCAGACTCAGATTGGTTTGTCACGTTTCGTCTCACGTTTCGTCTCACGTTTCGTCTCACGTTTCTCACGTTTCTCAAGATTTTACGTACGCTTAGGAGTGGGAAAGCTTGCGCAGATGCGTGATGGACGCTTTAACCATTGTTGGCTACCCAACGGGATCTTACATCAAGGCACGCAACGCGCAACGGCCCATTCTTGCATCGACAAATTCGGACACATGACACATCGACGACTTCGCTTCGCTTTGGGATGAAGGTGACGGGCCATTCCTTGGGTGGCGCAGTTGGTACTTCCAGCAGAAGTTGGTACTTAGGAATGGACAGGAACGCCCCGTGAGAAAATTGCTCAATGTGTGATTGTCAGTTTGTACATAAAATGGCAGGTGTTATCGCCATGGTGCTGCTTGCATGTTTTGTCATTGCCATGTCATTGCCTTTGAAATATTTCAATCTGACTCGGGACATCGCAGGGGTTGCAGCCAGGTGGATTTGGAAAATGAAGGTTGGCGCATACGTGAAGCCTACAACTTTGGTATGCCACGTCCTGGTGATGCTACCTTTGCCCGAAGCTTCGATCAAATGTCCGGGTCTCAGTTTGTTTTTGTATTCAGATGTCTTTTTTGTGTACATTTTTGTTACAAGTGTCTTTAAAACATCTCATTTTCAATTACTGTAGATTCTGTAGATGTGCCTGAGCGTGGCAGATCAACTTCTTTCGGTCTCCAGGTTTTTTCGAAGATTTTTCCGCGTACTGGCCTTGGTGCTTGAGAGTGTAGAATCTCATGGAAGTTACCTTACCTCCAACAAAAATAGAGTCACTCGAGCCTACTTCACTGCACTTCCCGGCAATGTAGGGACATGTATTGACATGTATTGAGTGTTGGAAAACTTTTCTTTTGTGTTGAGTATTGAGGGCCCACTTTCGTTAGGAAGCAATATCCATTGACGACGTAGCAAGGTCACGCACCATATGGATCCAGTCCCTCATGTACCACCAGAAGACTTCGGCTATCAGCACCTGGCCTCGGAGGCCGTGTCTTTCACCTGTTTCATGTCCAGTGAGTCATGAATCATGAATCATATTGATATATTGAAGTCATTCATCAGCATTCGTAAGTTGAAAAGGAGTTTCTGAATCTGAATCCGTGATGGACGAGAAGATGAAATATTTTTGTTTGTATTTGGACATTTTGGACTTTGGAATGCATGCCTACATCATCTACATCCCCGTTCAGGTTTTCTATGATGCTCAGGTGAAGCATGGCTTCGTGCGATGCGAGGAGGTCTGAGTTGCAACATCCGTTTGGATGGGTGGCGTCCTGTCCCTGCACCAGGCGGAGGATGAGACGTGTTCTGGCAAATATTGGGATCTTCCTCGTGATCTTCTGCACATCAGCGATCACATGGACCGTTTCGAATCCTGCGAAATGTCGTGGAATAGCACAAATTTGTGGTTGACTAACTGAGTAACGGTTATGTGCAGGACTACATGGATCAGCAGACAGGTTCACCTGGATGTCAGGTCAGGCCGTTGAGTGAGGTCAATACAGGTCAGACTCAGACATTCAATCATGAGTTTTGCTGTATTCTGTTTGGCCCATTTCGGTCCCATATGCCGCCATTGTGTGATGTCTATGGTTGTACTGAGGGTGCCATCAAGGTTCCAGAGATTGCGATTTGAATGCTAACTGCCAATCTTCCCGAATCTGATGTAGTCTTTGCAGATTCTAGACAAAAGTGGGACAAAGACATCCTACGGCATTTGAGCTTTCCGCTCCAATCTCCAAAAGCACACGGGCGTTGGAATGTGAAAATGGCGCTGTTTCCAACAACGTGTCCTCTCTATGGCATCAACTTCGTATTGTCATTTGAGGCACTCAATTTGCCACTTGCTGTAAAGGGATGAAATGGCGAACGCACATGAATGCAGTCGACCAACAGGAAGTCGTGGAAAGCATAGACTATTCGGTTGAAATTCGGAGTGAAGGCGCACACACGCACATGTCCTACTGCAAGATTTTCATTTCAAGAATCAGCAGACAAAAACTCGAGGTTTTGGTGATTCTTTAAGAGCAGTAAGTCTAAGTTTGCATGTAGAAGTGAGAAGTGGGAAGTGGGAAGTGGGAAGTGTATTTGTACTACCTCAATTCTAAAAACAGCAAAGAATCAAAGATGTGCACATAGTTCTTTATTTCTTTCTTCGCATGCCTGGCTTCGAGTGGGATCAAGGAAGAAATCAATAGGAATAAGACGAATCATTGTTTGCGTTCTTGCATTCAGAGAGTGACGTGCAACTGACAGCCAGATTTGCAGACATAGAGACAAACATGTACGGCCATGAATTTGTGTCTCAAATATGCATGAGACAATCACGCGCTTGATGGGATTTATTTCCGAGAGAATCGGACGATAACAAGAGGTAAACGGTAAACCCGTATTCATCCAGACCACCAGCGGGGAGGAAAGACTTCGGACGAAAGCCAGACTCCATATCATGGGCACAGAAACCTTGTGATATTCAAGCGAATGAAGCGAAAGAAGGTGAAGTGGTGAAGCGAGCCCGACTTGAAGGAAACGAGGACGTCAGGCCCTCCTGCCATTGTGCGTAGTTTATGTGTTTTCGATTGTTTCCGTGATTTTTCCGTTCTGTTTTAGTTGTGTCTTTATGTGCCAGATCCACCAGCAGGGTGTGGTTAAGGTAATCAATATGCAGGCACAGATAATACATCACAAGCCGTGGAGAATAGATTTCAACATGGTTCACTAAAGTTTGACGTTTGATGGTACTTGAAAGCAAAAGGATTTGAACGACGCGATGCTAAAGAGTCCATTCGCTGAAATCATGGACGAACTCGTTCGAACCATGAACTTGGAGGCCAGAGGAGAAGTTTGGTTGAGAGGCTTGACATCTATGAAGGAAGTAGCCACAGATCTCAATTCCTGGAAGATGTGAGGTTGCATCAACTCCAATTTGCGGCAGATGCCACTGTTGTGAGGCTCAACACAGCGACATCTGCCGCAAATTGTAACGTTGTGAGCCATGAGTTCAATGATGGAGCAGAGAGCCCTGGAGCCACCAACGCCGTGAAGCAGAATTTCTGTGCAAGCGACATAGTCATACAGTTTGTATAGTTGGATGATCCTTTGGAAGCTTCCAGGGCACCACACCACTTCGTGGTGGAGAAAGCCAAACTGTGCTTGATGGAAACTTGCGAGTTTGCTATCGCTATCCATCACCTTCCGGATTGTCATTTATGAACCAGAGGGCAGCAGAAATGGATAAAACAATGCAGGTCAGAGATGCAGTAGTTTGCATGTAGTTTGCTGTAATTTGTATGCTGCCACTATGGTTGTTGTTTTTGGTGCATGGTCAAACTTTTTGGTTTTACTGTCTTTTTCTCCAAACGTGATCTACATCTACACTTCAGCGTTGGCTCTAAAGTGGCACTCGAACGAGGCTGCTGAAGCTATGGCAAACCGCTCTCAGGTGCAGCTGTTCAGCTCAGAACGAAATCTACAGCTGTTCCGCTGTTCTCACTGGAAAAATTGTATGCGAAGGTTCAGACACAATCCTTGCTCCTCCCAGTAAAGGTTCGGATATTGCAAGATATGATGTGTCGATTGGAGGTGATTTGTTGGGAGGGTTGATCTCAGAAATGATGTCTTCAAACAACATGCCAAGTGGAGCAGAACTTATGTCACATTGAATAGTTTCTCATTGCCAGGATCAGTCGTTGTCGGCGCCTCAATTCTGAACTTGAGATGGAAAGCAAGAGCTAAGTGTTTCAGGTAATGCATGTTGCATATGAATACATTCTGCATATTCAGCATTATGATATGCTGCATAGCCTCGTGGTTTCTGGTGTCAGCATCACCCTACACCTGCATTTGGAGGTTACCTGCGCGACCTTTCCCAGGCAGCCCCAAGATGCCCAAACCTTACTTGTGCGCAACGACACAGGCTTTGCAGCAAGGACCAGCAGTGTGAAATTGAAAGAACACCGGTGTTTTGGGAAGGCATAGCGCCCTTTCGCCGCAGGCAGTTCGGGTGGTGCAAGTGCAGGGTATGTGTTTTCCGACTCGGACGCAAAAACCCGAAAACATGTTGACAAGAGCAAGTGTACATCAGCAGTCGTACAATTGTAAAGACCTGTCCCGAAAAGAAAACAAAGGATAACAAAGTGATATTCGATGCGCGTTTCAGTCAAAGCTGGTGCTACCTAAAGGGAGCCTCCAGCAACTGTTGTTGTTGGCAGTGGTTGTTGGCAGTGGTTGTGGTTGTGGTTGTGGTTGTTGTCGTTGTTTGTGCCAAACTTGTGCCAAACACGATGGCACTGAAGGTAATACTAGTATTCGAGCTTTTTCTGGTTTTTCCGCGAACAAATGCAGTAGGAGGACTTGCAGAAAACAAAGGCTCTTTGTTGGCATTTTTTGCACACAAAAATTTGTTTGCACTAAAGCGGATGTTATTGGCGATGTTTTTCTACGCTTCAAGCGCAAAGGCACTTTTTGGTAGTGTTTCGAGGCTCTTCCCCAAGCTTTTTGTTTGGGTGACGTTGCAAAATCAGCATCGACAGCGTTGCTCATAGCCGTGAAGCCGCAAAAGTATCTCGAAATTTTCCCCGTTTTTCCTTTGGCGAACTTTGTAACATCGATTTTTCTTTCAACTTTCACAACTTCAGCTTTGGTTCAAGCCATGGATCCGGGTACGAGTGAACCTTGGTTGGGACATGGTCCCATACCAACGAAGGCGGGACAGCGAACGGGGTGTTGGAGATGTGGAGTTATCTGCTTTTATCGTTGAATTTTGTGCTAATTTTGTGCTTGTTTAAACTGTTTGCCTTATGAGCTTCAAGGCTCCAGAAGATGCTGCCTGGTGCTTGGGCAGGCACGGAAAACTTGAGAGAGAGAATCTGAAAATGCTAGCCATTTGAATCAAATGAGTCACCTGTATTCACCTGTTAGGTACACCTTCTGGTGGGTTTGGCCCAGCATTCGCGCAGCCAATGACAAGGGGCAACTAAGTCAAGAGGACTTACCCAAGCTGCCGCGTGCTGATGAGCCTGAAGGACTTTTTCAGAAATGTGCAGAGCTTTGGAAGAGCCAGAAAGTCAAGGACAAGGACAACGACAGTGCCCAACTGTTGCGCTCCATTTGTTGGAGAGTTCAGCGGCGTGTCTTCTTGTATTCTGTCTTGCATGGATGGACGTTTCTCTTTTTTATGACTATTGACCCGTTGATGCTTCGGGTGCTCTTGAATGCAGTGCAAGACATGAGCACACGGCACACTGAAACTGTCAGCATAGTGACACAGTTTTTGTTGGTCGGAGCATTGAGCCTTTCGATGCTCATCCGAGTCACTTGCATGGAGATCTGTTTCTTTGCTTCAGTCCGGGTGCAGAACAATGTGCGCTCCGTCTTAGTCCATTCGATCTTTCGAAAATCACTTTGGATTCCTGACCATGCCTTGGACATAGGGAAAATCTCAAACCTGATGGCAACAGATGCAGATAAGATTGGAAAGTGGTCAGCTCTACTCTTTCAATTGTCGCAATGGTCATGGACATTCTTTTCTTTGCCCATCTTGGTGTATTTCCTTTATGGCTTAGTTGGATCAGCGGCTTTTATTGGTATGACCATGATTATTTTGGGTGCAACAACTTCACGATCCTTGGGCTTATGTTTACAGCACTATACACGGATCGTCCAGGATTGTCGTGATCATCGAGCACGGTTGATGAGTGAAATGGTACGAGGTATTCGCACCGTGAAGTTGCAGGTTTGGGAGCCCATCTGGCACGAACGCATCACACAGGCCGCCTTTGGAGGTTGTCCGGAGTTCCGCTGATTTTATGCGCAGCTCATAAAAGTTGACGCTATCTTTTCACGTAAATGTGTAGTGTGTCATATGATTCAGTGAAATCGTCGCAGTATCCATCCATATCCCTACAAGTTTCGAGTGTTGATACTGATTAAATGATTAGTATGAACACTTTCGCAAAACGTAGCACCGCACTACGCAATACTAAGCAGATGATCGTCTTTTCTTGATTCTCAATACTGTTCTACAATATGTCATATTTATAAAGTCATTTATTATATAATTTCTATTTATAGATATTTTTCCCCAAACAGTGTGGTAACACTTGGGGTTCTTACGGTAGGTGTAAAAAGCCGGGGTGGCTAGATCGAGGTGGCGGACGGGTTGCGCACGGATTTCATCGCTATTTTCGTGGTTTCGTGCCTGCATGTTCGTTTCGTCTGTGAATTTTCGTAGTTTTCGGGTGGCTCAGACCGGCGCCCGAGGCTTTTGTCTGTAAATTTTCGTAGTTTCCGGCTTCTCAACTTCTTCGATCTTCATTTTTCGTGGTAATTCTCGTACTTTTCG